>BDSI01000098.1:262500-476879 GCA_003117195.1 Eudorina sp. 2006-703-Eu-15 | reverse complement strand
CCCGGCCCCGGCCCCGGCCCCGGCCCCGGCCCCGGCCCGGCCCGGCCCCGGCCCCGGGGCCCGTTGGCTACGTATCTAAGCAATCTAATCCATTGACAAACTCATTATATTTCTCTGCCCATCCACTCTGCCCATCCTGCTTGAACACACGCACGTGGGCGGGGTAGATATATGCTTGAGCCAGCGTACATGAAGGTACACACACCCTGGTTATTTGCACATGTCTACATATCATCTATCACGATATCTCCCAACCGCCAAGATGGCTCCTTGGCTTGCAAGTCTCCCTAGATATGTGTATGTGTATGTATCCATAGCTGGTTAGTTGAGGGTGCATATGTATGTACCCCATACCTGTACAGCTACCCAATGAAACATATGACTGTTTGCAGGATGGCCTTACCCCGCTGATTTTGGCGGCTCAGTGTGGTAAGCGGAGCGCCGTCGAGGCCTTGCTTTCTAGTGGTGCGGACCCAAACAAGGTGAATCCGGTGAGTCACTCGGTGTCGATCGATCGGCCGATTGACTCCGACTCATCAACACGCCCCATTTGCTTGTCAGTGCCGCTAGCTCCAGCCGAACAGATGGCCGCAGCGGTGTTCCAGTTCGGCTGGAGATCGAGCGGCACTGACAACTAACGATGATACAGTCTTTACGGTCGTCGCCAGCGCAGTGATGAATCATGTCCAATGCATGTTAGTAACAGCGACGCCGACGACGAAATAAAGGGCTATCTAGTGACAATAGCGAAACACATCACTAGATAGCCCTTTATCTAGTGATGTGTTTCGCTATTGTCACTATATATATTCCGCTTGGCATGCGTGGGATAGCCGACCGTTGTAAGCCAGACTTATAGCCCCGAGTCATCCCGGGTTACGCCTTTGTGATTACAATTATTGGTATCGGGACGGTGCCCTACAACCTGGCAAAGCCGAGGTCGTCGGTTCGATCCCCTGGGGTCACATAAGCCGTGTAAGGATATCCTCTCCGAGGAGAGGTAGGGCTCTGTGGCACTCCGGCAGACCGGTGAGGACGCTCGATTCTAAAAGGGGGGAGTGTAAGCCAGGCTTATAGCCCAGAGTCATCCCGGGTTACGCCTTTGTGCTTACGCCCGTCTTACGGTTTATCATTCCATATCCAGTCCGGCGAGACACCGATTGAACTCGCGGTTATTTACGGCCACGTGGAGGTAATCAAGGCCCTGATTGCGGCTGGAGTTGACAAGGATGCGCCTGTTGGCAAGGTAAGCGTCTGAAACCTTGAACGTATGTGTTGCCAATCGCGCTGGGAAAGAACGGAAGCGTTGGGTCGTGCTGGGAGCAGCGGTGGCGTCGACTGTGTTTGAAAGGTGCCAGTGCTGAGGACAGCGATTGCATGCTGATTGCCTGTATGTTTTAAAGGGGGCG
The DNA here is from genome assembly GCA_003117195.1 of Eudorina sp. 2006-703-Eu-15. Classification (NCBI taxonomy): domain Eukaryota; kingdom Viridiplantae; phylum Chlorophyta; class Chlorophyceae; order Chlamydomonadales; family Volvocaceae; genus Eudorina; species Eudorina sp. 2006-703-Eu-15. Next base: position 475,470 of record BDSI01000098.1, on the reverse strand, counting down.
GGGAAGGTGCGGCAGTAATGAAGGACACCTACTTATTTCTATATTTATGACGATTTTCGTTTTTATTAGTTTCATTTCTAGTATCCCCCCATCTAGCGCAGCTGCCAACAATCAAGCCGCCCGCGTGGTGACGAAAGCCAAGCCTACACCACTCCCATCATCAATGCTTGCGACATCGCTCGCTACTGCTGGCTCCCCGTTAGCCCTCTCGTTTGTGATAAATCCATACACCATATATATACAGGACGGCCGAAACCCGCTATGCATGGCGGCTCAGATTGGCGACTTAGAAGTCGTCAACGGCTTGCTGTCAATGATGGCGGACCCGAACATGGCGGACAAGGTGCGTGCGTGCGTGATTATGGTTTGAGCAAGTCTGGGTCTGTGCAGCAGCCGAGGTAGAGTTGTTGTAGAATCTGCATCTACCGTACGGACATGTTTGGCTGGAAATAAAAGTCGGTGTTCCGCTTGCCAGCCAACCGTTGCCAACTGACCCCCGACCCTTTATTTTACTCCCTTACATTTCTCCAGGCCGGGCAATCTCCCATACACCATGCATCGGAAAGCGGCAATGTCAGGGTGATCACCGCCTTGATCGAGGCAGGGGCGAAGAAGAACACACGCGACAAGGTGAGCAAAAAGGACATCATTTAGGGCAAAGAGGTGGCAGCAGATTATTATTGCATGCATGCGGCGATGACGGAAATTATTGCGCTAACGAACGGCGGCGTCAATGTGGCGATGCACGGCGAGGGCAGGGTCTGCCATTCGAATGGGTCTAACTGCAGCGGGGGTAGCAGCTCCACTGCAAAAAATGCACATGAACGCAATCGACCAGTCTACCTATTTAGCGTCTAGTTAGGGACAAGGCCGAGGCCGAAACGCCAAAAGGCCTACCCTGTTTGCTTGGTGTCGACCGTCGCCATATAGGTACATCGACCGCACGTGTGTGGGATGGGTGTAGCTAGGATGTATGGGTGTACGCACGTACGGCGCTGTGCAGGCAACACAGCAGACGCTGTGCAGACAGCAGCCCGCCGGCCGACCAGTGGTGGTGGGTTTGGTGTCTTGCTTTATTTTATGGGTGCTCGTCCAAGCAATAATTAGGTCAGGGAACAGGGCGGCGGCTTGGTTTCCCTCGTTGCATTGGCGGCAAGAGGTGACCTGCTGCAATTTTGGTGAAATGGTGTTAAACGGTATGTAAGCGATGTTAGTTGGGACGGCGGCCGAAAGAAGTGGTGGTGGCGATTCTTGAGTGCGACGGAAGTCACTCGCTTGGTCGTGGGAACCAATGTAAACGATGGTTCAAGGGAAAAGCATCCACATGCGTGAGGGTGAGATAAATATGTATGTAGGGGAGGCGGCGCAGACTGCCCTTTGCCCGCACAGTCTCTACAAAAGAACATTTCTGTGGTGATAGATGCTCGCTGCTCACAACGAAGATCTCAGCATATATTTCCTCAGAATCCTATGCATCCTCCAGTAGTCTACTGCAAATGGCAGCGAAGCGTTTCTTTGCCGAACTCGGCCGCCCGCCGCAGCTTCACGCAAGCTACGCAAGCTGGCCATGCAAGCTGGCCATGTATGTCAGTCACGCGTGAAAACACAAACTTACTTGCCAACCAGTCAGTGTTAGGTTCGCACACCCACAGAAAGGAATTACTGAAATGTATTTTTTATGGGCATGGTATATTTTTCTACGGGTGTATCTTGTAACTCGTACATTACGTCCCGCGTAAGTGGGATGAGCGAGGTGGTTCGCATGCAAAGCTTATTTGCATGCGAACCGCCTTTATGGCTAGTAAAATTCTCTTTGCCATAACTTACAACGCTAAGCTAATTGCTGATATCATTAAACAATACAATGTGGATTTGATTCATGCCAGGTCCTCCACTAACTGAGTTTATTTGCGACAATAAATCCATGGCATTATTCTCTCACTGATAGGTCTGACAATCGTCAGTGCATCTGTGTCGTCCATGACGCCCTGGTGCATGCTGCTCGTTCAGCAAGTCCCCGGGCCCAATCCTCACGTGCACGTCACTGCTTGTCCGCACATTTCTCTTCACAGCAGTCCGCCCACCACAGTAAGGCGGGGTTGCATGCTGGGGCGGGCTCTCTGCCGCCCGCGCTATAATCCCCCATCCATCCGACTAGCTGCTTGTGCCTTCGTTGCTCTTTGTCTCGTCCATGCACTATCTCTGCTGACAGGGTCTAATACTGCAGCCTGCGGCCCGCCCACCCTTCCCTGCGCGCATGGTAAATCATTGACGCCGTATTACACAGGATGGTCGAACCCCGTTATACCTGGCGGTTCAGTGTGGCAGATGGGATGCGGTCATGAGCTTGTTGCGCGAGGGCGTGGACCCAAACACGGCCGATAAGGTTCGTTACCATGAATTGCGTGATTATTGATTCTTATGCGTGAAGGCCCTGATGCGTGCCTCCTGCCCCCTTCACACGACACCGTTTGATTGCCTGAGTTTTTAAAGTGTTCCCTACAAACGTAATGTGATTTTGATAAAATGTAGAGTTTGACTGCAAACATTATTACTACTTGCTGTAACACGCAGGGTCATTTGTAGGGACTTATACTGTAACCCGGTCGGTGTTACGTTCTCCCCCGCCCTCAAGAAGGGGACGTCCTCGTTCCTCACTGCGTCCTCGCAGTGCACAGGCCACTCCGCCTTGCCTCCCCTACCACGAGATTGCACAGGCCTCGCGTCACGTCATGCGTCGTGCATGGCCCCCGGCCCGCATGCGTCCCTAGCAGGGCTTTTGGAGTGGAAACCTTCCCGCACTCAACCAGAATCGAAGTCATGACCTGACGGGGTCGTACGGAAAGAGTACTGATACTCGATATCAATTGTAACACGGCGCGGCAATAGGCTTCTCGAGATGCTGTGCAGGGTCATTTGTAGGAAATTATACTACAAGTAGTGTAACCCGATGTTACACTTGCCTTGCTGATACGGGTAGTGTGGTGTGATGAGTGGCTGTAGGTGATGGCTGGTTACGGTATATCATAATACACTTCGTTATAACACTTTATATATATACTTAACCAAAAACGAAAGCGCTACTCCCATGCACTATTATTCATCTTTCGCGCCATGGCCATCACCGTTCATACTCTTACCTCCGTTATCCCTCATCATTTTGTGGCGCCCTCAGGCCGGCATGGCACCCATTCACCTTGCCTCCAGAAACGGTCATGTGGCGATGATTGACGCCCTCATCGAAGCAGGTGCTAAGAGCGACACGCGCGACGAAGTACGTAAGAGAGAGGATGACGGCGGCGGTACACGGGTGACATGAGTACACGGGCGATGACAGCAGCAGTTGTGGCAACATGGGCGCGATATGATGGGAGCCACACGGGCACAGGGCATGAAGGGGCGGTTTGTACGTAGGCAGGGTTTGCCGAGTAATAAGCGGGGACCAATGCGGCGTAGCTCAGGCGGCTGCACATTGTCCGTCCGTCCGAATACAATAAATGGTACGTAGCACGCACCCTTGATTATGCGTACTGTTGCAGCTATATCCTGCGCTTCGTTCGTTTCCGGTACTACATATGTACGTCGCCATACATCCACGTTGTAAGCAAGTCACATTCCTCACCAGCCCCGCCCCCACATCGCTTGAAACCCACACCTAGTCCTAACGCACCCACGACGACAATGCCGTCATACTTACCTCTGGACGATGACAGCTGCTTGACCATGCATGACGTTGTAAGCTTGGCCCGTGGCTGCACTCTTATTTCGCTCCGCTCCTTATCTTACTGACCTTGGTAATGTCTTTGAATAAGTCGCACCACACACCGACGACATGTTCCGTTAGATGGTCTTGAGCATCTAGACTATTAGGTGATGACTGCCCCGCCCACTGCTTCCTTTGCCATGCACCTGCCTAAAAGCTCGGTCTGTCACCGCTGCATCGGGCGGCTGAGGAAGGCCACTGGGAGGCCGTTCTGCACCTGCTGTCTTTGCGGGACGACGTAAACAAAACGGACAAGGTCAGTGCGAAGGGTTTTTGTTGGATGTCAAAGGGTCTGTATATGTGTATGTGGTACATACACGGGGCTCCCTGCATGCGTCCGCCGTGCGTATATAAAACCTACCTAGCTGGCAAAGGCTTCTCATCATCAAGCAGTGCTTTGCACTGTGTGTGAGGTACAGGTCCGTCCAGTCTATCTACAGCACCTTGTATACTCCCCTCCCTCTGATAGGGACCGTCCCGGGACCTATCAGCCCGAGATCCGCAAACATCCACGCACGGTCACCATCGCCGTTGTCGTGCCCATTGCGTTGGCTGACACGCGCCATTTGGGTATTCAAACATGCAACCCTCCAGTCATCTCACTACTATCATTATTCCAGAATCTCTAGACTTTCGTCATCTATTCTGGTGCGGCTGACTTTCGCCGTCATCAGGGATTGATTTAGGGACTGCATGTGTCCATCCTCAGCCTCAACGAAATCATGCATGCTCTTGAACTGTGGGAATCCCGTTGCGCCTGTTCCCGGGGCTGGGTGGTGTGTCGGGGCCGCAACGACCGCAACTGTATATGTACCATGAGATGTCCATCAGCCGATCGGTCCATTCTTTATGGCGTGATACAAGTGCCGTGGTATCGAGACCTGGCAGTCCTGGTTCGATTCCCGCAAAGGGCATACTCTACAGTATGATTGATGACTTGGAGGACGTGGCAGCCCCACCCTTCAATGGTCACCGAGGACGGCTAGAGGGGGGATAACATGTAGTATCCTGGATATGTACCATGAGATGTCCATCATGGACATCTGCCTATCGGTCCATTCTTTATGGCGTGATACAACATATATCTTGAGCAAAGGGTGTGCCCAGCATCTATCCGCGGAGTCCCTTACTAAAGTCCTTCCTCACAGGCAGTGTGCGTCTGCATGCACGCACCCACATACAGCCGATCAGGCTGCGGCTGCCACAAGTATAGCTCATGCATACCAAGGATGACCCCCGTTAACGAAGCGAAACCTGTCCGCATTATTGTTTTGGTCCAAGCCCTCGCACTGTGGTGGCTTACTTGATGGGTGGCAATGTGCGTAAGTTTGAAATGCCTTGCCAGGCGCGACATACCTTCGGTCACCTCAAACTGCAATTGGTAGTATTATCCACGATAATGCGTGCTCGCTTGCTAGCTGCATATAACAAAAATTCGTCCGTTGACACCTACCTCTTCCACTTCTTGAAACCCGCATCATTGTCAGGTCGGCACGACACCGCTTCACCTTGCCGCCCAAAACGGTCATGTGAAGGTCATGACTGCCCTCATTGAGGCAGGAGCAAATAAACACGCGTCCAGCGGGGTGAGCGATCGAGGGGGTCTGTCATTTTGATTTTACATTTTACTCGGTGGTGACGGTGGCAGGTGGGTCGGTGGTGGCGGTGTCGGCTGTACGTGGCGGTGGCGGGTAGTGTATAAGTAGGGAAGGGGAACCCATCGTCTCATCACCCGCGTGTGTTAAGGGATGAGAGGCAGTGCGCGCATGGGGCGAGACCGGTGACCAGGGTAAAATAAAAAAATGACCATGTTATGTATTGATACATCGAATTTTGGTGCATCGGTTACATCGGTAGCACGCATGCAGCTACAGGCCAAATCATGGTCACGCCACAGGCTGCGCCGTTATCGGCGAGACGTCCAACAGGCCTGCTTCCGACGGGTTGGACAGGCAGGTACACTTCTGACCCGCCGTTGTGCTGGCACCGCGACCTGCACGCGTTATACTGCACGCAGCTTGGACGGACACCGCTGCACCTGGCAGCTCAGTGCTTCAAACCGGAAGCCGTGACGTACCTGCTGTTTGAAGGTGCAGAGCCAAACGTAACGGACAAGGTGAGCGTCTCCTCATTTCCTCTGTTGCAACTGAGCAATGCACGCTGATGGTGCAATTTGGCACTAGCATACACTTACGGTGAAATGGACAGGCAGGAAAATCAAATTTAATCTGCAGACCATACATGTCTACTTGCTCCCAGCAGTGTGCGCCTGCCTTCGTTCATTCATCAGTGATGTGCTAGGCTCACCCCCTAACTAGGTTGGTATTATAATACCCCTGAAGTCCGGCAATGCATGGCACGTTCGTTGGCATATGTTGTGGAAACCCCGCCTGCACCCCACGTCCTCATTTTCATCATTAACTTCGTACATTATGTACACGATCACTCCAGACCGGCCAAGCTCCCATACACCTGGCCTCCGAAGTTGGCCATGTAGAGGTAGTCAAGGCCCTGATCGAGGAAGGCGCAAAGAAGGACGCGCCTGGAATGGTGAGCGTGGTTTAGCTGTATGTGCTCCGAGGTGCGCGCGTCGATCGGGTTCGGAAAGTCAATTGCGTTAATAACGGCTGGCAGTTGAATCGATTTAAAACCGGACGTGATATCAGCAGGAGCATAGGTGCTGAAGGCAGGTATGGCATAGGTTAGTCTGTTGCTTGGTTGGAGGCGGGTACATAAACGTTGCGGCTGCTGGGTGGCGCGCGAGCCAGCGACTTGGCTGGTGGTCATGCAACGTACTAAACCAGTATAATATTAATATACATAATAATATGTCCAATATATTTTATTGATGCACCAAATGGCGCCACATGTGTTGCAGCACGCCCAAACCCCGATGCACCTGGCGGCCGGGAAGGGCCACTTGGACATCGTTCAGTATCCTGAATGTGTCCCTCCCCCTCGCTACATATCGATCGATGTGCCGCGTCAACTCCCTTCACACCCCCACCCACCCCAACACCCGGCCCCACCTCCCTCCACCCGCTCCTCTTTCATCCCGGTGTATGTATGTCGGCCTATCAATGCCCCCTCCATCCATCCATCCTTGGTCGGGCGCGTGATGCCTGGATGATGGGGGGCAGTGACCGAGGGATGTGCGCCTGCTTGCATGCATGCACGCAGGACGGCAGGACACCGCTGCACATGGCGGCTCAGAACGGCCACCCGGACGTCGTCAAGCACTTGCTGTCCGTGGGGGCGGACAAGGACAAGGCCAACAAGGTCAGTACGTGGTTGGTTCCGGTGGTGGCGGCGGGGCCTATATGAGTGTACGTAGTACTCCGCTGCTGGCTGGTCATGTGTGCCGGTCGCTGCTCATCCATACCCACACACCCAACCCACAGCACCTCGATACCCCACATCCATCGCGGGCTGGGCTGGGGAGGGATAGATGGTAGGGCACCATACAGCGGGAAGAGGCTGAGGGTCCGGGGCGTATGTACGGCATCGGGGCAGAGGGGACTGGCATGTCGGTACATACGTAGAGGATGGACCGGTCGGGGGAGGCGTAAGGGGGGGAGGGGGCGTACGGGGGGGGAGGCGTACAGGGGGGCGTACGGGGGGGCGTACGAGGGGGGGGCGTACGGGGGGAGCGTACGGGGGGCCCGTACGGGGGAGGGCGTGGGGGGGGGCGGCAGTACGGGGGGAATGGGAGGCGTACGGGGGGCCGTACGGGGTGGGTGGGGGTGGGTGGGGTTGGGCAGGTTGCGGGGTTGCGGGGGTGTAGGGGGGAAGGGAAGAGGGGTGGCAAGGCAGGGGGGTTATGCTCAGGGAGGATAGCTGGTGAACACCGACGACAAAATAGTACGGGACAGTACGTGCCGGTTGTTGCATCATTCAGCGGCATACCTGGACTCTCCTCTGCAGTACGAACCAGTGCCTGCACATTAGTATTCCCAAGAGGGCGAAGCACGATGACATGCCGTATGCCGGCGCGTCTTAGGCCAGTCCTCGCCAACGCCCTAGCTACCCTCGTCCGTGCCCCCGGAGGGACCCGATTCATCCCTCGTCGCCAAGCGGGTTGATTGCTTGGTTGTGTGCCCATACGTGTGCGTGTGCCCCTTGTCTTAATTGAGCAAAGGTCATGTATATTATGTACGTACACTCTGAACGCATGCAGGTTGCACACGTGTCGGTGTTCATCCTCATCCTTCCAATTCAAAGAATGTTAGTTTCAACTTAAACGAACACACGCTCGTCTGTACTCCATCCGTCGCGTTTGTATCCGTGCAAGCGATTGACTTGCTTTGGTTCGCGGTGGCGCTGCATTGGTTGACTGACCGTTCGTTATCACGAGGGACGGGTCGTTGACAGGCCAGGCACGAGGACGTATTGTACACATCTTGTCTGAGGCGCGCCAACGAAGCTCCGTTAGTACTGCGGCCAAGTGTGTGAGGAGTCCCCGCGCGCGTTGAGGCCGCCCTGCCGCCTTGCCGCCGCTTCTGACCACACCTGAATGTGCCCCTCCCCCTCACTACATATCGATCGATGTGCCGCGTCAACTCCCTTCCCACCCCCACCCCCACACACGGCCCCACCTCCCTCCACCCGCTCCGCTTTCATCCCGGTGTATGTACGTCGGCCTATCAATGCCCCCTCCATCCGTCCTTCGTTGGTCGGGTGCGTGATGCCTGGATGATGGGGGGCAGTGACCGAGGGATGTGCGCCTGCTTGCATGCATGCACGCAGGACGGCTGGACACCGCTGTACGTGGCGGCTCAGAACGGCCACCTGGACGTCGTCAAGCACTTGCTGTCCGTGGGGGCGGACAAGGACAAGGCCAACAAGGTCAGTACGTGGTTGGTTCCTGTGGTTGCGGCGGGGCCTATATGAGTGTACGTAGTACACCGCTGCTGGCTGGTCATGTGTGCCGGTCGCTGCTCATCCATACCCACACGCCCAACCCACAGCACCTCGATACCCCACATCCATCGCGGGCTGGGCTGGGGAGGGATAGATGGTAGGGCACCATACAGCGGGAAGAGGCTGAGGGTCCGGGGCGTATGTACGGCATTGGGGCAGAGGGGACTGGCATGTCGGTACATACGTAGAGGATGGACCGGTCGGGGGAGGCGTAAGGGGGGGCTGTAAGGGGGGTTGGGAGGCGTACGGGGGGAGGGGGCGTAGGGGGGGAGGGGGCGTAGGGGGGGCGGCGTACGGGGGGGGCCGTATGGGGGGATGGGAGGCGTACGGGGGCCGAACGGGGTGGGAAGGCGTACGGGGAGGGGGCGTACGTACGGTGGGGTGGGGCTGAGGAGGGGTTTAAGGGGGGGCGTTGGTGGGTGGGGTGGGGCAGGTTGAGGGGTTGCGGGGGTGGAGGGGGAGTGTGTGGGGATGTTGGGCTTGGTGGGTGGGGTGGGGTAGGGGCGAAGGGTAGAGGGGTGGCAAGGCAGGGGGGTAATGCTCAGGGAGGATAGCTGGTGAAAACCGACGACAAAATAAATAGTATGGGACAGTACGTGCCGGTTGTTGCATCATTCAGCGGCATACCTGGACTCTCCTCTGCAGCAGTACGAACCAGTGCCTGCACATTAGTATTCCCATGAGGGCGAAGCACGATGACATGCCGTTTGCCGGCGCGTCTTAGGCCAGTCCTCGCCAACGCCCTAGCTACCCTCGTCCGTGCCCCCAGAGGGACCCGATTCATCCCTCGTCGCCAAGCGGGTTGATTGCTTGGTTGTGTGCCCATACGTGCGCGTGTGCCCCTTGCTTTCAGCAAAGGTCGTGTATATTATGTACGTACACTCTGAACGCATGCAGGCTGCACACGTGTCGGTGTTCATCCGCATCCTTTCATTTCAAACAATGTTAGTTATAACTTAAACGAACACACGCTCGTCTGTACTCCATCCGTCGCGTTTGTATCCATGCAAGCGATTGACTTGCTTTGGTTCGCGGTGGCGCTGTCTTGGTTGACTGACCGTTCGTTATCATGAGGGACGGGTCGTTGACAGAGGCCAGGCACGAGGACGTATTGTACACATCTTGTCTGAGGCGCGCCAACGAAGCTCCGTTAGTACTGCGGCCAAGTGTGTGAGGAGTCCCCGCCCGCGTTGAGGCCGCCCTGCCGCCTTGCCGCCGCTTCTGACGACCACACCTGAATGTGTCCCTCCCCCTCGCTACATATCGATCGATGCGCCGCGTCAACTCCCTTCCCACCCCCACCCAACCCCACACACGGCCCCACCTCCCTCCACCCGCTCCTCTTTCATCCCGGTGTATGCATGTCGGCCTATCAATGCCCCCTCCATCCATCCATCCTTGGTCGGGTGCGTGATGCCTGGATGTTGGGGGATAGTGACCGAGGGATGTGCGCCTGCTTGCATGCATGCACGCAGGTCGGCTGGACACCGCTGTACGTGGCGGCTAAGAACGGCCACCTGGACGTCGTCAAGCACTTGCTGTCCGTGGGGGCGGACAAGGACAAGGCCAACAAGGTCAGTACGTGGTTGGTTCCGGTGGTGGTGGCGGGGCCTATATGAGTGTACGTAGTACTCCGCTGCTGGCTGGTCATGTGTGCCGGTCGCTGCTCATCCATACCCACACACCCAACCCACAGCACCTCGATACCCCACATCCATCGCGGGCTGGGCTGGGGAGGGATAGATGGTAGGGCACCATACAGCGGGAAGAGGCTGAGGGTCCGGGGCGTATGTACGGCATCGGGGCCGAGGGGACTGGCATGTAGGTTCATACGTAGAGGATGGACCGGTCGGGGGAGGCGTACGGGGGGGCCGTAAGGAGGGGGAGGCGTACGGGGGGAGGGGGCGTACGGGGGGGAGGGGGCGTAGGGGGGGCGGCGTACGGGGGGGGCCGTATGGGGGGGTGAGTAAGGGGGGCCGTAAGGGGGGGGGAAGGCGTACGGGGGGGCGTACGGGGGGGCGGGGCGGAGGAGGGTTCTAAGGGGGGGCGTTGGTGGGTGGGGTGGGGCAGTTTGCGGGGTTGCGGGGGTGGAGGGGAAGTGTGTGGGGATGCTGGGGTTGGTGGGTGGGGTGGGGTGGGGGGGAAGGGAAGAGGGGTGGCAAGGCAGGGGGGTTATGCTCAGGGAGGATAGCTGGTGAAAACCGACGACAAAATAGTATGGGGCAGTACGTGCCGGTTGTTGCATCATTCAGCGGCATACCTGGACTCTCCTCTGCAGCAGTACGAACCAGTGCCTGCACATTAGTATTCCCAAGAGGGCGAAGCACGATGACATGCCGTATGCCGGCGCGTCTTAGGCCAGTCCTCGCCAACGCCCTAGCTACCCTCGTCCGTGCCCCCAGAGGGACCCGATTCATCCCTCGTCGCCAAGCGGGTTGATTGCTTGGTTGTGTGCCCATACGTGGGCATGTGCCCCTTGGTTTAATTGAGCAAAGGTCGTGTATATTATGTACGTACGCTCTGAACGCATGCAGGCTGCACACGTGTCGGTGTTCATCCTCATCCTTCCAATTCAGAGAATGTTAGTTTCAACTTAAACGAACACACGCTCGTATGTACTCCATCCGTCGCGTTTGTATCCGTGCAAGCGATTGACTTGCTTTGGTTCGCGGTGGCGCTGCCTTGGTTGACTGACCGTTCGTTATCACGAAGGACGGGTCGTTGACGGGCCAGGCATGAGGACGTATTGTACACATCTTGTCTGAGGCGCGCCAACGAAGCTCCGTTAGTACTGCGGCCAAGTGTGTGAGGAGTCCCCGCCCGCGTTGAGGCCGCCCTGCCGCCTTGCCGCCGCTTCTGACCACACCTGAATGTGTCCCTCCCCCTCACTACATATCGATCGATGTGCCGCGTCAACTCCCTTCCCACCCCCACCCAACCCCACACACGGCCCCACCTCCCTCCACCCGCTCCTCTTTCATCCCGGTGTATGTACGTCGGCCTATCAATGCCCCCTCCATCCGTCCTTCGTTGGTCGGGTGTTTGATGCCTGGATGATGGGGGGCAGTGACCGAGGGATGTGCGCCTGCTTGCATGCATGCACGCAGGACGGCTGGACACCGCTGTACGTGGCGGCTCAGAACTGCCACCTGGACGTCGTCAAGCACTTGCTGTCCGTGGGGGCGGACAAGGACAAGGCCAACAAGGTCAGTACGTGGTTGGTTCCCGTGGTGGCGGCGGGGCCTATATGAGTGTACGTAGTACTCCGCTGCTGGCTGGTCATGTGTGCCGGTCGCTGCTCATCCATACCCACACACCCAACCCACAGCACCTCGATACCCCACATCCATCGCGGGCTGGGCTGGGGAGGGATAGATGGTAGGGCACCATACAGCGGGAAGAGGCTGAGGGTCCGGGGCGTATGTACGGCATCGGGGCAGAGGGGACTGGCATGTCGGTACATACGTAGAGGATGGACCGGTCGGGGGAGGCGTAAGGGGGGGCTGTAAGGGGGGTTGGGAGGCGTACGGGGGGAGGGGGCGTAGGGGGGGAGGGGGCGTAGGGGGGGCGGCGTACGGGGGGGGCCGTATGGGGGGATGGGAGGCGTACGGGGGCCGAACGGGGTGGGAAGGCGTACGGGGAGGGGGCGTACGTACGGTGGGGCGGGGCTGAGGAGGGGTTTAAGGGGGGCGTTGGTGGGTGGGGTGGGGCAGGTTGAGGGTTGCGGGGGTGGAGGGGAGTGTGTGGGGATGTTGGGCTTGGTGGGTGGGGTGGGGTAGGGGCGAAGGGTAGAGGGGTGGCAAGGCAGGGGGGTAATGCTCAGGGAGGATAGCTGGTGAAAACCGACGACAAAATAGTATGGGACAGTACGTGCCGGTTGTTGCATCATTCAGCGGCATACCTGGACTCTCCTCTGCAGCAGTACGAACCAGTGCCTGCACATTAGTATTCCCAAGAGGGCGAAGCACGATGACATGCCGTATGCCGGCGCGTCTTAGGCCAGTCCTCGCCAACGCCCTAGCTACCCTCGTCCGTGCCCCCAGAGGGACCCGATTCATCCCTCGTCGCCAAGCGGGTTGATTGCTTGGTTGTGTGCCCATACGTGTGCGTGTGCCCCTTGTCTTAATTGAGCAAAGGTCATGTATATTATGTACGTACACTCTGAACGCATGCAGGTTGCACACGTGTCGGTGTTCATCCTCATCCTTTCAATTCAAATGCTTTGGTTCGCGGTGGCGCTGCCTTCGTTGGTTGACTGACCGTTCGTTATCACGAGGGACGGGTCGTTGACGGGCCAGGCACGAGGACGTATTGTACACATCTTGTCTGAGGCGCGCCAACGAAGCTCCGTTAGTACTGCGGCCAAGTGTGTGAGGAGTCCCCGCCCGCGTTGAGGCCGCCCTGCCGCCTTACCGCCGCTTCTGACGACCACACCTGAATGTGTCCCTCACCCTACATATCGATCGATGTGCCGCGTCAACTCCCTTCCCACCCCCACCGCCACCCCCACCCCCACACACGGCCCCACCTCCCTCCACCCGCTCCGCTTTCATTCCGGTGTATGTATGTCGGCCTATCAATGCCCCCTCCATCCATCCATCCTTGGTCGGGTGCGTGATGCCTGGATGATGGGGGGCAGTGACCGAGGGATGTGCGCCTGCTTGCATGCATGCACGCAGAACGGCTGGACACCGCTGCACATGGCGGCTCAGAACGGCCACCCGGACGTCGTCAAGCACTTGCTGTCCGTTGGGGCGGACAAGGACAAGGCCGTCGGGGTCAGTACGTGGTTGGTTCCGGTGGTTGCGGCGGGGCCTATATGAGTGTACGTAGTACACCGCTGCTGGCTGGTCATGTGTGCCGGTCGCTGCTCATCCATACCCACACACCCAACCCACAGCACCTCGATACCCCACATCCATCACGGGCTGGGCTGGGGAGGGATAGATGGTAGGGCACCATACAGCGGGAAGAGGCTGAGGGTCCGGGGCGTATGTACGGCATCGGGGCAGAGGGGACTTGCATGTCGGTACATACGTAGAGGATGGACCGGTCGGGGGAGGCGTAAGGGGGGGAGGGGCGTACGGGGGGCCGTAAGGAGGGGGAGGCGTACGGGGGGCCGTAAGGAGGGGGAGGCGTACGGGGGGCCGTAAGGAGGGGGCGGGAGGCGTACGGGGGGGGTGAGGAGGGAGCGTACGGGTTGGCGTACGGGGGGGCGTACGGGGGGCGGCGTACGGGGGGGCCGTACGGGGGGTGAGTACGGGGGGGAAGTACGGGGGGGCGGCGTACGGGGGGGATGGTAGGCGTCCGGGGGCCGTAGGGGGGGAGGCGTACAAGGGGGGGTAGGGGGGGAGGGAACGTGTAGGGGGGGAGTACGGGGGGGGTGTACGGGGGCGGGTGATGAGGGGGGGCGTACGGGGGGGGGTTGTAGGGGGGGGCGTACGGGGGGGTGTAGGGGGGGCGTGTAGGGGGCGGGATAAGGCGTACGGGGTGAAGGCGTACGAGAGGGCGGCGTACCGGGGGGGAACGGGGGGGGGCATAGGGTTGAGTACGGGAGGGGGGGGTGTAGGGGGGGGGGCCGGAGTACGGGGGGGAGGGGAGGCGTACGGGGGGGGGTAGGGGGGGGCGGGGCTGAGGAGGGTTTTTAGGGGTGCGTTGGTGGGTGGGGTGGGGCAGTTTGCGGGGTTGCGGGGGTGGAGGGGAAGTGTGTGGGGATGTTGGGGTTGGTGGGTGGGGTGGGGTGGGGGGAAGGGAAGAGGGGTGGCAAGGCAGGGGGGTTATGCTCAGGGAGGATAGCTGGTGAAAACCGACGACAAAATAGTATGGGACAGTACGTGCCGGTTGTTGCATCATTCAGCGGCATACCTGGACTCTCCTCTGCAGCAGTACGAACCAGTGCCTGCACATTTGTATTCCCAAGAGGGCGAAGCACGATGACATGCCGTAGGCCGGCGCGTCTTAGGCCAGTCCTCGCCAACGCCCTAGCTACCCTCGTCCGTGCCCCCAGAGGGACCCGATTCATCCCTCGTCGCCAAGCGGGTTGATTGCTTGCTTGGTTGTGTGCCCATACGTGGGCGTGTGCCCCTTGGTTTAATTGAGCAAAGGTCGTGTATATTATGTACATACACTCTGAACGCATGCAGGTTGCACACGTGTCGGTGTTCATCCTTATCCTTACAATTCAAATGCTTTGGTTCGCGGTGGCGCTGCCTTCGTTCGTTGACTGACCGTTCGTTATCATGAGGGACGGGTCGTTGACGGGCCAGGCACGAGGACGTATTGTACACATCTTGTCTGAGGCGCGCCAACGAAGCTCCGTTAGTACTGCGGCCAAGTGTGTGAGGAGTCCCCGCGCGCGTTGAGGCCGCCCTGCCGCCTTACCGCCGCTTCTGACGACCACACCTGAATGTGCCCCTCCCCCTCACTACATATCGATCGATGTGCCGCGTCAACTCCCTTCCCACCGCCACCCCCACACCCGGCCCCACCTCCCTCCACCCGCTCCTCTATCATCCCGGTGTATGTATGTCGGCCTATCAATGCCCCCTCCATCCATCCATCCTTGGTCGGGTGCGTGATGCCTGGATGATGGGGGGCAGTGACCGAGGGATGTGCGCCTGCTTGCATGCATGCACGCAGAACGGCTGCACACCGCTGCACTGGGCGGCTTATAATGGCCGACTGGACGTCGTCAAGCACTTGCTGTCCGTGGGGGCGGACAAGGACAAGGCCAACAAGGTCAGTACGTGGTTGGTTCCGGTGGTGGTGGCGGGGCCTATATGAGTGTACGTAGTACTCCGCTGCTGGCTGGTCATGTGTGCCGGTCGCTGCTCATCCATACCCACACACCCAACCCACAGCACCTCGATACCCCACATCCATCGCGGGCTGGGCTGGGGAGGGATAGATGGTAGGGCACCATACAGCGGGAAGAGGCTGAGGGTCCGGGGCGTATGTACGGCATCGGGGCAGAGGGGACTGGCATGTCGGTACATACGTAGAGGATGGACCGGTCGGGGGAGGCGTACGGGGGGCTGTAAGGGGGGTTGGGAGGCGTACGGGGGGGAGGCGTAGGGGGGGGAGCGTACGGGGGGGGGTGAGGGGGGGAGCGTACGGGTTGGCGTACGGGTTGGCGTACGGGGGACCGTACGGGGGGTGAGTACGGGGGGGAAGTACGGGAGGGCGGCGTACGGGGGGATGGTAGGCGTCCGGGGGCCGTAAGGGGGGAGGCGTACGAGGGGGGTGGTAGGGGGGGGAAGTGTAGGGGGGGGAAGTACGGGAGGGGGAGTGTACGGGGGGGTGAGGGGGGGGCGTACGGGGGGGTTGTAGGGGGGGCGTGTAGGGGGGGGATAAGGCGTACGGGGGGAAGGCGTACGAGAGGGCGGCGTACCGGGGGGACGGGGGGGGCATAGGGTTGAGTACGGGAGGGGGGGGTGTAGGGGGGGGGCGGAGTACGGGGGGAGGGGAGGCGTACAGGGGGGGAACGGGGGGCGGGGCTGAGTAGGGTTTTGAGGGGTGCGTTGGTGGGTGGGGTGGGGCAGTTTGCGGGGATGTTGGTGTTGGTGGGTGGGGTGGGGTAGGGGGAAGGGAAGAGGGGTGGCAAGGCAGGGGGGTTATGCTCAGGGAGGATAGCTGGTGAAAACCGACGACAAAATAGTATGGGACAGTACGTGCCGGTTGTTGCATCATTCAGCGGCATACCTGGACTCTCCTCTGCAGCAGTACGAACCAGTGCCTGCACATTAGTATTCCCAAGAGGGCGAAGCACGATGACATGCCGTATGCCGGCGCGTCTTAGGCCAGTCCTCGCCAACGCCCTAGCTACCCTCGTCCGTGCCCCCAGAGGGACCCGATTCATTCTCGTCGCCAAGCGGGTTGATTGCTTGGTTGTGTGCCCATACGTGTGCGTGTGCCCCTTGTTTTAATTGAGCAAAGGTCGTGTATATTATGTACGTACACTCTGAACGCATGCAGGTTGCACACGTGTCGGTGTTCATCCTCATCCTTCCAATTCAAAGAATGTTAGTTTCAACTTAAACGAACACACGCTCGTCTGTACTCCATCCGTCGCGTTTGTATCCGTGCAAGCGATTGACTTGCTTTGGTTCGCGGTGGCGCTGCCTTGGTTGACTGACCGTTCGTTATCACGAGGGACGGGTCGTTGACGGGCCAGGCACGAGGACGTATTGTACACATCTTGTCTGAGGCGCGCCAACGAAGCTCCGTTAGTACTGCGGCCAAGTGTGTGAGGAGTCCCCGCCCGCGTTGAGGCCGCCCTGCCGCCTTGCCGCCGCTTCTGACGACCACACCTGAATGTGCCCCTCCCCCTCGCTACATATCGATCGATGTGCCGCGTCAACTCCCTTCCCACCCCCACCCCCACACCCGGCCCCACCTCCCTCCACCCGCTCCTCTTTCATCCCGGTGTATGTATGTCGGCCTATCAATGCCCCCTCCATCCGTCCTTCGTTGGTCGGGTGCGTGATGCCTGGATGATGGGGGGCAGTGACCGAGGGATGTGCGCCTGCTTGCATGCATGCACGCAGGACGGCTGGACACCGCTGCACATGGCGGCTGAGAACGGCCACCTGGACGTCGTCAAGCACTTGCTGTCCGTGGGGGCGGACAAGGACAAGGCCGTCGGGGTCAGTACGTGGTTGGTTCCGGTGGTGGTGGCGGGGCCTATATGAGTGTACGTAGTACTCCGCTGCTGGCTGGTCATGTGTGCCGGTCGCTGCTCATCCATACCCACACACCCAACCCACAGCACCTCGATACCCCACATCCATCGCGGGCTGGGCTGGGGAGGGATAGATGGTAGGGCACCATACAGCGGGAAGAGGCTGAGGGTCCGGGGCGTATGTACGGCATCGGGGCAGAGGGGACTGGCATGTCGGTACATACGTAGAGGATGGACCGGTCGGGGGAGGCGTACGGGGGGGCCGTAAGGGGGGTGGGAGGCGTACGGGGGGAGGGGCGTACGGGGGGGAGGGGGCGTACGGGGGGAGCGTACGGGGGGCCCGTACGGGGGAGGGCGTGGGGGGGGGCGGCAGTACGGGGGGAGGGAGGCGTACGGGGGGCCGTACGGGGTGGGTGGGGGTGGGGGGGTTGGGCAGGTTGCGGGGTTGCGGGGGTGTAGGGGGGAAGGGTAGAGGGGTGGCAAGGCAGGGGGGTAATGCTCAGGGAGGATAGCTGGTGAAAACCGACGACAAAATAGTATGGGACAGTACGTGCCGGTTGTTGCATCATTCAGCGGCATACCTGGACTCTCCTCTGCAGCAGTACGAACCAGTGCCTGCACATTAGTATTCCCAAGAGGGCGAAGCACGATGACATGCCGTTTGCCGGCGCGTCTTAGGCCAGTCCTCGCCAACGCCCTAGCTACCCTCGTCCGTGCCCCAGAGGGACCCGATTCATCCCTCGTCGCCAAGCGGATTGATTGCTTGGTTGTGTGCCCATACGTGCGCGTGGGCGTGTGCCCCTTGTCTTAATTGAGCAAAGGTCATGTATATTATGTACGTACGCTCTGAACGCATGCAGGTTGCACACGTGTCGGTGTTCATCCTCATCCTTTCAATTCAAAGAATGTTAGTTTAAACTTAAACGAACACACGCTCGTCTGTACTCCATCCGTCGCGTTTGTATCCGTGCAAGCGATTGACTTGCTTTGGTTCGCGGTGGCGCTGCCTTGGTTGACTGACCGTTCGTTATCACGAGGGACGGGTCGTTGACGGGCCAGGCACGAGGACGTATTGTACACATCTTGTCTGAGGCGCGCCAACGAAGCTCCGTTAGTACTGCGGCCAAGTGTGTGAGGAGTCCCCGCCCGCGTTGAGGCCGCCCTGCCGCCTTGCCGCCGCTTCTGACGACCACACCTGAATGTGTCCCTCCCCCTCGCTACATATCGATCGATGTGCCGCGTCAACTCCCTTCCCACCCCCACCCCCACATCCGGCCCCACCTCCCTCCACCCACTCCTCTTTCACCCAGTGTATGTATGTCGGCCTATCAATGCCCCCTCCATCCGTCCTTCGTTGGTCGGGTGCGTGATGCCTGGATGATGGGGGGCAGTGACCGAGGGATGTGCGCCTGCTTGCATGCATGCACGCAGGTCGGCTGGACACCGCTGCACATGGCGGCTGAGAACGGCCACCTGGACGTCGTCAAGCACTTGCTGTCCGTGGGGGCGGACAAGGACAAGGCTAACAATGTCAGTACGTGGTTGGTTCCGGTGGTGGTGGCGGGGCCTATATGAGTGTACGTAGTACTCCGCTGCTGGCTGGTCATGTGTGCCGGTCGCTGCTCATCCATACCCACACACCCAACCCACAGCACCTCGATACCCCACATCCATCGCGGGCTGGGCTGGGGAGGGATAGATGGTAGGGCACCATACAGCGGGAAGAGGCTGAGGGTCCGGGGCGTATGTACGTCATCGGGCAGAGGGGACTGGCATGTCGGTACATACGTAGAGGATGGACCGGTCGGGGGAGGCGTACGGGGGGGCGTAAGGGGGGGAGGCGTACGGGGGGATGGGGCGTTAAGGGGGGGGGGCGTACGGGGGGGCGTACGTGGGGGGGGCGTACGGGGGGAGCGTACGGGGGGCCGTACGGGGGAGGCGTGGGGGGGGCGTCAGTACGGGGGGGGAGGCGTACGGGGGCCGTACGGGGGGGGAGGTGGGTGGGGTGGGGCAGGTTGCGGGGTTGCGGGGGTGTAGGGCGAAGTGTGTGGGGATGCTGGGGTTGGTGGGTGGCTGGGGTGTAGGGGGGAAGGGTAGAGGGGTGGCAAGGCAGGGGGGTGATGCTCAGGGAGGATAGCTGGTGAAAACCAACGACAAAATAGTACGGGACAGTACGTGCCGGTTGTTGCATCATTCAGCGGCATACCTGGACTCTCCTCTGCAGCAGTACGAACCAGTGCCTGCACATTAGTATTCCCAAGAGGGCGAAGCACGATGACATGCCGTATGCCGGCGCGTCTTAGGCCAGTCCTCGCCAACGCCCTAGCTACCCTCGTCCGTGCCCCCAGAGGGACCCGGTTCATCCCTCGTCGCCAAGCGGGTTGATTGCTTGGTTGTGTGCCCATACGTGCGCGTGTGCCCCTTGTTTTAATTGAGCAAGGTCGTCTATATTATGTACGTACGCTCTGAACGCATGCAGGCTGCACACGTGTCGGTGTTCGTCCTCATCCTTTCAATTCAAATAATGTTAGTTTAAACTTAAACGAACACACGCTCGTCTGTACTCCATCAGTCGCGTTTGTATCCGTGCATGTGATTGACTTGCTGTGGTTCGCGGTGGCGCTGTCTTGGTTGACTGACTGTTCGTTATCACGAGGGACGGGTCGTTGACGGGCCAGGCACGAGGACGTATTGTACACATCTTGTCTGAGGCGCGCCAACGAAACTCCGTTAGTACTGCGGCCAAGTGTGTGAGGAGTCCCCGCCCGCGTTGAGGCCGCCCTGCCGCCTTGCCGCCGCTTCTGACGACCACACCTGAATGTGCCCCTCTCCCTCGCTACATATCGATCGATGTGCCGCGTCAACTCCCTTCCCACCCCCACCCCCACACACGGCTCCACCTCCCTCCACCCGCTCCTCTTTCATCCCGGTGTATGTATGTCGGCCTATCAATGCCCCCTCCATCCATCCATCCTTGGTCGGGTGCGTGATGCCTGGATGATGGGGGGCAGTGACCGAGGAATGTGCGCCTGCTTGCATGCATGCACGCAGAACGGCAGGACACCGCTGCACATGGCGGCTCAGAACGGCCACCTGGACGTCGTCAAGCACTTGCTGTCCGTGGGGGCGGACAAGGACAAGGCTAACAAGGTCAGTACGTGGTTGGTTCCGGTGGTGGTGGCGGGGCCTATATGATTGTACGTAGTACTCCGCTGCTGGCTGGTCATGTGTGCCGGTCGCTGCTCATCCATACCCACACACCCAACCCACAGCACCTCGATACCCCACATCCATCGCGGGCTGGGCGGGGGAGGGATAGATGGTAGGGCACCATACAGCGGGAAGAGGCTGAGGGTCCGGGGCGTATGTACGGCATCGGGGCAGAGGGGACTGGCATGTCGGTACATACGTAGAGGATGGACCGGTCGGGGGAGGCGTACGGGGGGGTGGGGGCGTACGGGGGGAGCGTACGGGGGGCCCGTACGGGGGAGGGCGTGGGGGGGGGCGGCAGTACGGGGGGGACGGGAGGCGTACGGGGGGCCGTACGGGGTGGGGGGGGTGGGGGGTGGGTGGGGTTGGGCAGGTTGCGGGGTTGCGGGGGGGGGGGGGGGGGGGGGGGGGGGGGGTGTAGGGGGGAAGGGTAGAGGGGTGGCAAGGCAGGGGGGTAATGCTCAGGGAGGATAGCTGGTGAAAACCGACGACCAAATAGTATGGGACAGTACGTGCCGGTTGTTGCATCATTCAGCGGCATACCTGGACTCTCCTCTGCAGTACGAACCAGTGCCTGCACATTAGTATTCCCAAGAGGGCGAAGCACGATGACATGCCGTATGCCGGCGCGTCTTAGGCCAGTCCTCGCCAACGCCCTAGCTACCCTCGTCCGTGCCCCCAGAGGGACCCGATTCATCCCTCGTCGCCAAGCGGGTTGATTGCTTGGTTGTGTGCCCATACGTGTGCGTGTGCCCCTTGTTTTAATTGAGCAAGGTCGTCTATATTATGTACGTACACTCTGAACGCATGCAGGTTGCACACGTGTCGGTGTTCATCCTTATCCTTTCAATTCAAATGCTTTGGTTCGCGGTGGCGCTGCCTTCGTTGGTTGACTGACCGTTCGTTATCATGAGGGACGGGTCGTTGACGGGCCAGGCACGAGGACGTATTGTACACATCTTGTCTGAGGCGCGCCAACGAAGCTCCGTTAGTACTGCGGCCAAGTGTGTGAGGAGTCCCCGCCCGCGTTGAGGCCGCCCTGCCGCCTTACCGCCGCTTCTGACCACCACACCTGAATGTGTCCCTCACCCTACATATCGATCGATGTGCCGCGTCAACTCCCTTCCCACCCCCACCCACCCCCACACCCGGCCCCACCTCCCTCCACCCGCTCCTCTTTCACCCAGTGTATGTATGTCGGCCTAACAATGCCCCCTCCCTCCATCCATCCTTCGTTGGTCGGGTGCGTGATGCCTGGATGATGGGGGGCAGTGACCGAGGGATGTGCGCCTGCTTGCATGCATGCACGCAGGTCGGCTGGACACCGCTGCACTGGGCGGCTCAGAACGGCCACCTGGACGTCGTCAAGCACTTGCTGTCCGTGGGGGCGGACAAGGACAAGGCCGTCGGGGTCAGTACGTGGTTGGTTCCGGTGGTGGTGGCGGGGCCTATATGAGTGTACGTAGTACACCGCTGCTGGCTGGTCACGTGTGCCGGTCGCTGCACATCCATACCCACACACCCAACCCACAGCACCTCGATACCCCACATCCATCGCGGGCTGGGCTGGGGAGGGATAGATGGTAGGGCACCATACAGCGGGAAGAGGCTGAGGGTCCGGGGCGTATGTACGTCATCGGGGCCGAGGGGACTGGCATGTAGGTTCATACGTAGAGGATGGACCGGTCGGGGGAGGCGTACGGGGGGGCCGTAAGGAGGGGGAGGCGTACGGGGGGAGGGGGCGTACGGGGGGGAGGGGCGTAGGGGGGCGGCGTACGGGGGGGGCCGTATGGGGGGGTGAGTAAGGGGGGCCGTAAGGGGGGGGGAAGGCGTACGGGGGGGGCGTACGGGGGGGCGGGGCGGAGGAGGGTTCTAAGGGGGGCGTTGGTGGGTGGGGTGGGGCAATTTGCGGGGTTGCGGGGGTGGAGGGGAAGTGTGTGGGGATGCTGGGGTTGGTGGGTGGGTGGGGTGGGGGGAAGGGAAGAGGGGTGGCAAGGCAGGGGGGTTATGCTCAGGGAGGATAGCTGGTGAAAACCGACGACAAAATAGTACGGGACAGTACGTGCCGGTTGTTGCATCATTCAGCGGCATACCTGGACTCTCCTCTGCAGTACGAACCAGTGCCTGCACATTAGTAGTATTCCCAAGAGGGCGAAGCACGATGACATGCCGTAGGCCGGCGCGTCTTAGGCCAGTCCTCGCCAACGCCCTAGCTACCCTCGTCCGTGCCCCCAGAGGGACCCGATTCATCCCTCGTCGCCAAGCGGGTTGATTGCTTGGTTGTGTGCCCATACGTGGGCATGTGCCCCTTGGTTTAATTGAGCAAAGGTCGTGTATATTATGTACGTACGCTCTGAACGCATGCAGGCTGCACACGTGTCGGTGTTCATCCTCATCCTTCCAATTCAAAGAATGTTAGTTTCAACTTAAACGAACACACGCTCGTATGTACTCCATCCGTCGCGTTTGTATCCGTGCAAGCGATTGACTTGCTTTGGTTCGCGGTGGCGCTGCCTTGGTTGACTGACCGTTCGTTATCACGAGGGACGGGTCGTTGACGGGCCAGGCACGAGGACGTATTGTACACATCTTGTCTGAGGCGCGCCAACGAAGCTCCGTTAGTACTGCGGCCAAGTGTGTGAGGAGCAGTGTTGCTATCTTAAATAAAAAGAATATTTACGGGCAAAAAAACCGGAAATTTTCTATTTCCCGGACCCCCAAGAAACCTGCGAGATTTCATTTATTTGACGCTGTGGAGAGCCGGAAATCTGCCCTGCCAACTATTTTCCAGACTACCAAAAAGGCCTGGAAATCTGCAGGCGCAGGGGAAAATCCTGCATCGTACACCTGTCTACCGCCAAAACACACTCGAATGCCGTGTCCCCAACTCCTGGTTACCCTCCCATATGCATCCGCGACGCAAGGAAAGCGCGCTTCAGGCCTCCATGGACTTAGAATCCCTGTCGTCGCTGTGGTAACAGTGGCCCTGCTGTCGAAACACGCAGAAATATTTCCACCCTGCCTCGGAGGTTTTTATTTCCTGGCACCTAGGAAGCCCCCAAAATCTGCCCTGCCAAAGGTTTTTTGGCTACTGGCGACAGGCCGGAAACCTGCGGAATTCTATTTCCCCGTTTTGGAAGATAGCAACACTGGTGAGGAGTCCCCGCCCGCGTTGAGGCCGCCCTGCCGCCTTGCCGCCGCTTCTGACGACCACACCTGAATGTGCCCCTCCCCCTCGCTACATATCGATCGATGTGCCGCGTCAACTCC
This sequence comes from Eudorina sp. 2006-703-Eu-15, assembly GCA_003117195.1. Lineage (NCBI taxonomy): Eukaryota > Viridiplantae > Chlorophyta > Chlorophyceae > Chlamydomonadales > Volvocaceae > Eudorina > Eudorina sp. 2006-703-Eu-15. The sequence continues at coordinate 451,627 of BDSI01000098.1, read as the reverse complement.
CTTCCCACCCCCACCCAACCCCACACACGGCCCCACCTCCCTCCACCCGCTCCTCTTTCATCCCGGTGTATGTATGTCGGCCTAACAATGCCCCCTCCATCCATCCATCCTTGGTCGGGTGCGCGATGCCTGGATGGTGGGGGGCAGTGACCGAGGGATGTGCGCCTGCTTGCATGCATGCACGCAGGACGGCTGGACACCGCTGCACATGGCGGCTAAGAACGGCCACCTGGACGTCGTCAAGCACTTGCTGTCCGTGGGGGCGGACAAGGACAAGGCCAACAAGGTCAGTACGTGGTTGGTTCCGGTGGTGGTGGCGGGGCCTATATGAGTGTACGTAGTACTCCGCTGCTGGCTGGTCATGTGTGCCGGTCGCTGCTCATCCATACCCACACACCCAACCCACAGCACCTCGATACCCCACATCCATCGCGGGCTGGGCTGGGGAGGGATAGATGGTAGGGCACCATACAGCGGGAAGAGGCTGAGGGTCCGGGGCGTATGTACGGCATCGGGGCAGAGGGGACTTGCATGTCGGTACATACGTAGAGGATGGACCGGTCGGGGAGGCGTACGGGGGGTGGGGGCGTACGGGGGGGGAGGCGTACGGGGGGGCCGTAAGGAGGGGGAGGCGTACGGGGGGGCGTAAGGAGGGGGAGGCGTACGGGGGGCCGTAAGGAGGGGCGGGAGGCGTACGGGGGGGGTGAGGGAGGGAGCGTACGGGTTGGCGTACGGGGGGGCGTACGGGGGGCGGCGTACGGGGGGCCGTACGGGGGTGAGTACGGGGGAAAGTACGGGGGGGCGGCGTACGGGGGGATGGTAGGCGTCCGGGGGCCGTAGGGGGGGAGGCGTACAAGGGGGGGGTAGGGGGGGGAGGGAAAGTGTAGGGGGGGGAGTACGGGGGGGGTGTACGGGGCGGGTGATGAGGGGGGGCGTACGGGGGGGGTTGTAGGGGGGGGGCGTACGGGGGGGGTGTAGGGGGGGCGTGTAGGGGGCGGGATAAGGCGTACGGGGTGAAGGCGTACGAGAGGGCGGCGTACCGGGGGGAACGGGGGGGGGCATAGGGTTGAGTACGGGAGGGGGGGTGTAGGGGGGGGGCCGGAGTACGGGGGGGAGGGGAGGCGTACGGGGGGGGGTAGGGTGGGGCGGGGCTGAGGAGGGTTTTTAGGGGTGCATTGGTGGGTGGGGTGGGGCAGTTTGCGGGGTTGCGGGGGTGGAGGGGAAGTGTGTGGGGATGTTGGGGTTGGTGGGTGGGTGGGGTAGGGGGAAGGGTAGAGGGGTGGCAAGGCAGGGGGGTTATGCTCAGGGAGGATAGCTGGTGAAAACCGACGACAAAATAGTATGGGACAGTACGTGCCGGTTGTTGCATCATTCAGCGGCATACCTGGACTCTCCTCTGCAGCAGTACGAACCAGTGCCTGCACATTAGTATTCCCAAGAGGGCGAAGCACGATGACATGCCGTATGCCGGCGCGTCTTAGGCCAGTCCTCGCCAACGCCCTAGCTACCCTCGTCCGTGCCCCCAGAGGGACCCGGTTCATCCCTCGTCGCCAAGCGGGTTGATTGCTTGGTTGTGTGCCCATACGTGCGCGTGTGCCCCTTGTTTTAATTGAGCAAAGGTCGTGTATATTATGTACGTACACTCTGAACGCATGCAGGTTGCACACGTGTCGGTATTCATCCTTATCCTTTCAATTCAAATGCTTTGGTTCGCGGTGGCGCTGCCTTCGTTGGTTGACTGACCGTTCGTTATCATGAGGGTCGGGTCGTTCACGGGCCAGGCACGAGGACGTATTGTACACATCTTGTCTGAGGCGCGCCAACGAAGCTCCGTTAGTACTGCGGCCAAGTGTGTGAGGAGTCCCCGCGCGCGTTGAGGCCGCCCTGCCGCCTTGCCGCCGCTTCTGACCACACCTGAATGTGTCCCTCCCCCTCGCTACATATCGATCGATGTGCCGCGTCAAATCCCTTCCCACCCCCACCCAACCCCACACACGGCCCCACCTCCCTCCACCCGCTCCTCTTTCATCCCGGTGTATGTATGTCGGCCTATCAATGCCCCCTCCATCCATCCATCCTTGGTCGGGTGCGTGATGCCTGGATGATGGGGGGCAGTGACCGAGGGATGTGCGCCTGCTTGCATGCATGCACGCAGGACGGCTGGACACCGCTGCACATGGCGGCTCAGAACGGCCACCTGGACGTCGTCAAGCACTTGCTGTCCGTGGGGGCGGACAAGGACAAGGCTAACAATGTCAGTACGTGGTTGGTTCCGGTGGTGGTGGCGGGGCCTATATGAGTGTACGTAGTACTCCGCTGCTGGCTGGTCATGTGTGCCGGTCGCTGCTCATCCATACCCACACACCCAACCCACAGCACCTCGATACCCCACATCCATCGCGGGCTGGGCTGGGGAGGGATAGATGGTAGGGCACCATACAGCGGGAAGAGGCTGAGGGTCCGGGGCGTATGTACGGCACCGGGGCAGAGGGGACTGGCATGTAGGTTCATACGTAGAGGATGGACCGGTCGGGGGAGGCGTACGGGGGGGCCGTAAGGAGGGGGAGGCGTACGGGGGGAGGGGGCGTACGGGGGGGAGCGTACGGGGGGGGGTGAGGGGGGGAGCGTACGGGTTGGCGTACGGGTTGGCGTACGGGGGCGGCGTACGGTGGGACCGTACGGGGGGTGAGTACGGGGGGGAAGTACGGGAGGGCGGCGTACGGGGGGGATGGTAGGCGTCCGGGGGCCGTAAGGGGGGAGGCGTACGAGGGGGGTGGTAGGGGGGGAAAGTGTAGGGGGGGGAAGTACGGGAGGGGGGAGTGTACGGGGGGGGTGAGGGGGGGGCGTACGGGGGGGTTGTAGGGGGGGCGTGTAGGGGGGGATAAGGCGTACGGGGGGAAGGCGTACGAGAGGGCGGCGTACCGGGGGGGAACGGGGGGGGGCATAGGGTTGAGTACGGGAGGGGGGGGTGTAGGGGGGGGCGGAGTACGGGGGCGAGGGGAGGCGTACAGGGGGGGGGAACGGGGGGCGGGGCTGAGTAGGGTTTTGAGGGGTGCGTTGGTGGGTGGGGTGGGGCAGTTTGCGGGGATGTTGGGCTTGGTGGGTGGGGTGGGGTAGGGGCGAAGGGTAGAGGGGTGGCAAGGCAGGGGGGTTATGCTCAGGGAGGATAGCTGGTGAAAACCGACGACAAAATAGTATGGGACAGTACGTGCCGGTTGTTGCATCATTCAGCGGCATACCTGGACTCTCCTCTGCAGCAGTACGAACCAGTGCCTGCACATTAGTATTCCCAAGAGGGCGAAGCACGATGACATGCCGTATGCCGGCGCGTCTTAGGCCAGTCCTCGCCAACGCCCTAGCTACCCTCGTCCGCGCCCCCAGAGGGACCCGATTCATCCCTCGTCGCCAAGCGGGTTGATTGCTTGGTTGTGTGCCCATACGTGCGCGTGTGCCCCTTGTCTTAATTGAGCAAAGGTCATGTATATTATGTACGTACACTCTGAACGCATGCAGGCTGCACACGTGTCGGTGTTCATCCGCATCCTTTCATTTCAAACAATGTTAGTTATAACTTAAACGAACACACGCTCGTCTGTACTCCATCCGTCGCGTTTGTATCCATGCAAGCGATTGACTTGCTTTGGTTCGCGGTGGCGCTGCCTTGGTTGACTGACCGTTCGTTATCACGAGGGACGGGTCTTTGACGGGCCAGGCACGAGGACGTATTGTACACATCTTGTCTGAGGCGCGCCAACGAAGCTCCGTTAGTACTGCGGCCAAGTGTGTGAGGAGTCCCCGCGCGCGTTGAGGCCGCCCTGCCGCCTTGCCGCCGCTTCTGACCACACCTGAATGTGCCCCTCCCCCTCACTACATATCGATCGATGTGCCGCGTCAACTCCCTTCCCACCCCCACCCAACCCCACACACGGCCCCACCTCCCTCCACCCGCTCCTCTTTCATCCCGGTGTATGTATGTCGGCCTATCAATGCCCCCTCCATCCATCCATCCTTGGTCGGGTGCGTGATGCCTGGATGATGGGGGGCAGTGACCGAGGGATGTGCGCCTGCTTGCATGCATGCACGCAGGGCGGCTGGACACCGCTGCACATGGCGGCTCAGAACGGCCACCTGGACGTCGTCAAGCACTTGCTGTCCGTGGGGGCGGACAAGGACAAGGCTAACAATGTCAGTACGTGGTTGGTTCCGGTGGTGGTGGCGGGGCCTATATGAGTGTACGTAGTACTCCGCTGCTGGCTGGTCATGTGTGCCGGTCGCTGCTCATCCATACCCACACACCCAACCCACAGCACCTCGATACCCCACATCCATCGCGGGCTGGGCGGGGGAGGGATAGATGGTAGGGCACCATACAGCGGGAAGAGGCTGAGGGTCCGGGGCGTATGTACGGCACCGGGGCAGAGGGGACTGGCATGTAGGTTCATACGTAGAGGATGGACCGGTCGGGGGAGGCGTACGGGGGGGCCGTAAGGAGGGGGAGGCGTACGGGGGGAGGGGGCGTACGGGGGGGAGCGTACGGGGGGGGGTTGAGGGGGGGAGCGTACGGGTTGGCGTACGGGTTGGCGTACGGGGGGCGGCGTACGGGGGGACCGTACGGGGGGTGAGTACGGGGGGGAAGTACGGGAGGGCGGCGTACGGGGGGGATGGTAGGCGTCCGGGGGCCGTAAGGGGGGAGGCGTACGAGGGGGGTGGTAGGGGGGGAAAGTGTAGGGGGGGGAAGTACGGGAGGGGGGAGTGTACGGGGGGGTGAGGGGGGGCGTACGGGGGGTTGTAGGGGGGCGTGTAGGGGGGGGATAAGGCGTACGGGGGAAGGCGTACGAGAGGGCGGCGTACCGGGGGGGAACGGGGGGGGGCATAGGGTTGAGTACGGGAGGGGGGGGTGTAGGGGGGGGGCGGAGTACGGGGGCGAGGGGAGGCGTACAGGGGGGGGGAACGGGGGGCGGGCTGAGTAGGGTTTTGAGGGGTGCGTTGGTGGGTGGGGTGGGGCAGTTTGCGGGGATGTTGGGCTTGGTGGGTGGGGTGGGGTAGGGGCGAAGGGTAGAGGGGTGGCAAGGCAGGGGGGTTATGCTCAGGGAGGATAGCTGGTGAAAACCGACGACAAAATAGTATGGGACAGTACGTGCCGGTTGTTGCATCATTCAGCGGCATACCTGGACTCTCCTCTGCAGCAGTACGAACCAGTGCCTGCACATTAGTATTCCCAAGAGGGCGAAGCACGATGACATGCCGTTTGCCGGCGCGTCTTAGGCCAGTCCTCGCCAACGCCCTAGCTACCCTCGTCCGCGCCCCCAGAGGGACCCGATTCATCCCTCGTCGCCAAGCGGGTTGATTGCTTGGTTGTGTGCCCATACGTGGGCGTGTGCCCCTTGCGTTCAGCAAAGGTCGTGTATATTATGTACGTACACTCTGAACGCATGCAGGCTGCACACGTGTCGGTGTTCATCCGCATCCTTTCATTTCAAACAATGTTAGTTATAACTTAAACGAACACACGCTCGTCTGTACTCCATCCGTCGCGTTTGTATCCATGCAAGCGATTGACTTGCTTTGGTTCGCGGTGGCGCTGCCTTGGTTGACTGACCGTTCGTTATCATGAGGGACGGGTCGTTGACAGAGGCCAGGCACGAGGACGTATTGTACACATCTTGTCTGAGGCGCGCCAACGAAGCTCCGTTAGTACTGCGGCCAAGTGTGTGAGGAGTCCCCGCCCGCGTTGAGGCCGCCCTGCCGCCTTGCCGCCGCTTCTGACGACCACACCTGAATGTGTCCCTCCCCCTCGCTACATATCGATCGATGCGCCGCGTCAACTCCCTTCCCACCCCCACCCACCCCCACACACGGCTCCACCTCCCTCCACCCGCTCCTCTTTCATCCCGGTGTATGTATGTCGGCCTATCAATGCCCCCTCCATCCATCCATCCTTGGTCGGGTGCGTGATGCCTGGATGATGGGGGGCAGTGACCGAGGGATGTGCGCCTGCTTGCATGCATGCACGCAGAACGGCTGGACACCGCTGCACGGGGCGGCTCAGAACGGCCACCTGGACGTCGTCAAGCACTTGCTGTCCGTGGGGGCGGACAAGGACAAGGCCAGCAATGTCAGTACGTACGTGCTGCTACAGGGTGCTCGTACATCGTGATCGATTTTGCATACCGCTGATACATCATAGCCAGCAGTGGGCCATGTCAACATGGGCAGCCGTCTGCCTGCGGGGCCGCTGTTCCACCTACCCCGCCACCAACTCCGTTGCTCTTGACGACCAACACATCCTACATGCTCACACACACCCTGCCTTACCGAGAGACCTTATGTGTGTGCGTATGTGACCTCAATGTGCAATCAAACAGGATGGCAAGAAGCCCAGAGACGTGGCGACACGTGACGCCATCCGCGCCTTGCTGTAGAAGGAACGTTCCTCATCAACGCACAGTGCACGCTACGCAGCTATTGGTCGGGTAGGTTGCCATTCGTTCATGGAGGCCTACCTGTCAACCTCTGGACGGCGACGGGCCACTCGCCCCCCTTTCATTTCGACGGATGCTGTCGGATCTCGCTTCTGCTTACCAGCCACCACCTCACTCTCGCGACCACCCACACATGCGTACATCGACAGACCGAGATAGAGTGCACGCGTGCATGCGGTGGATGGATAGATGGGGCAAAGGGTTGGGATGCCGACTACCACCCGTCGTTCAACATCGCCCGTAGCTACTAAAGATGCCCATACACCTTGTATGTGTGCCGGCGGTGCGATACATTAGATACATGAGGGGGACCCGCCACCAGCAGCGGGCCGCCCCTTGGCAACGAGTCGTTAATACGACCCTAGGGGATGTATGCCTCCGAGGTATGGAGGCGAGGGCTAGAGCCAGAGGTCAAGCGGGTCGTGACAGCCGTAGCCGCCCTGCCGAGGGTGGTGGACATCGCCGTACACCCGCTCTCCCGCCGGCGGGGGCGTGGTGTTGGAACGCGCCATTGTGGGGGAACCCACGCACAGGACCTGCCCGAGGGGGGGGGGCGCCCCGGGCTATCTAGAGCATGTGTTCCCAGATAGACTGGCCGCCGGTTCATGGCGGCTGCCTTGCGGCGGACAGCTCCCAGTCAGGGTCCGACTGTGTCGCCGGGACGGCAGTTAGCAGAGCAAGGGGAGCGGCGTGCCATCGCTGACTTCTGGGCGGGGGCGCCTTCATGGGTTTGCCCAGTTGGGCCTCCCGCGACGTGGATGGACCTCGGTGGGCCCGTTCCACCCTTTCTTGAGAGTATCGGGGGGAGTATTGCGGTGTATGTGCGGGGCCTGCTCCTGAGAGCTGAGGCACGGGCGCCACCTCCCCTATCTGTTTTGCTACGGGTTCACCTGCCCGGGGCCCAAGTCGGGGACCTGGCCTGCCCTCAGTTGGGGTAGGATGCCGGGCTCCCGTTGGTATTTTGTTGTTTGGTTGCGGTGTTTCTATCTTTTGGCGCGGTTGCGGTGCTTCTATCTTTTTGCGCGGGTTACTCCACTAGCGGTCGCTGGGCAGTGTCACGAGCCAGGCGTGGGTCTTTCAAGACCTCGAGATGGTGCAGCGCTGGGTGCTTCAGGGGTGATGGTAAAGCCAGTCTCCCTGCTCCCTGAGATTGCCGACCCCATGCACTTGGGAATGTCTCAACCACCTTGCGCGCAGCAAGGCACCTGGCCCCGATGGCATACCCAATGAACTCCTCCAGGTGCGGCCGGATGCCCTTCAGCACGCCCTCAATCACCTCATGACCATCATCTGGGCCAAGGCGGAGATCCCGCCGGCGCACTACTGGACCGCGTCCGAGACAGTTCTACTGCCGAAGAAGGGAGACCCGCTGCTCATGAAAAAACAAGCGACCCATAGCGCTTGCAAACACGGTGGCGAGGGGCTCACGACCCCAACCGAGCACGCCTTACCTTTCCGATGCCTCGAACGACTGCTTGAGCTGGGCCTTGACGACCTGAGAGCCCTACGCAATAACAACACGGGGCAGCACCTCATCGACACAACACAGCTGCAACGCATAGGTGGGCGCCGGGTGTGGCAGGAACACAAAGTCGCACTCAGTCTGGCGCTCAGCGAGGACCCCACTACTCACACAGGACCGGTAAACTACCGCGGCGCTGCACCCCTGCCGGCCGATCTCAGAAGAATTCCCGGAGACCCGACCATCACAGGGCTCACACACCGGGGCACCGTCCCCAACCCTCTCCCTGGCGGCTACATCATCACCCGGTACATGAGATCTGGCTGGGATGCAAAACCCCAATCAGATGGTGCGCCCCGACCCAGTAAACACCCATCCAGACCCCCCGAGGCACCGGGCACAACGAAGAAGACAAGATACAGAACCCTCTGGTACCTCACCGAGTATAGGGCATGCGCGACCATCACGCCCAGGAAGAAGTCGGAACCCGGACGGAAAGCATAGGAAGCCCGCGCGCGAGCTCCAAAACCCCTACCTGCGGGCAAGCCGGTGATCCCACTCACGGACACGGACCCAATCGAATGGGTGCCACAACAGGAACCCCTGACTGTCGAGCACTGTGCCATTGTAACCTATGCCAGGGTCAATTGTAGGGACTTGTACTGTAACCCGGCGTTACAGCCATCCTCCTGGGGCTTCCCACCCTTCGGGGACTCGCCCAGAGGGTGCCCGACGCACAACGACTTTATAGTGTGCTCATGGGCAACCAAGACTGACCTGAGCGAGGGGGTACCAACCACTCGTGGAAAAAACCAGTCATGGAGGGTGTTACTGGCTTAGATGCGACGGAGCGAAGCGATCGGAGCCTCTAAGGCTGGTTCTGTGTGACTGTCGTACAACTGGATCGCAGTGGCGGTATTATTACCATTCGCTCTCCTGGTGAAGACATTCTGCCTTCACGCAGAAGAGCATTACAGCCTAGTCGTTTCGCCTTTTCGACTGGCTGTAGTTCCCGCCCGCCGCCCCGTCGGCACCCCGACCGCTTCATCCCGTCGCCCTCCCTCTTCCTGACTCACTCCCCCCGAACAGAGCCGCCACAGACACAGCACTGACTGGCTCGGCCCCAGGCTCGGGGCCCGGGAGGCCGCCTCCCGGGCGGGACCGCCGCCGCGCTGTTAGCGCGCTGGCGTTGGGGGGTTTTCAGGGCGGGGGGTTAAATTGAAAAAAATAATAAATAAACCCGTAGAACGAACCCGGGCACACCCAGCATAACGCAGTATACTTACGGGGTGCGGTACCTGCAGAGCAAACGAAAAGATAGAGACCGCGCGCGGGCGCGTGGCGGCGCGGCCGCGCTGCCGCAGTGCCACAACAAGCAAACTGCGAACCCAACCCAACCCGGAAAGGACAGATACGTTACCGACCTGTGGTGGTAGACGGAGTAGCCGCGCCGCGAGCGATGTCCAGGGCCATGGCGATGCAGGGAGGGAAGCCGAGGAACGGAGTGAGCGAGGGTGGCAACGATTGCGAAGAATGACAAAGGCAAACATCAGAAAGAAGGCAGTATGCGAGTATGGCGGGGCGGCAGCGCGGCGCGAAAGAGGACAGGGCGGACGAGGGGAAGTGGGATATGGGACGGGGACGGGAGGCGGTACGACATGTACGGCATGTACGACAGGGGGAGTAAGCATGGGGCAGGGACACGGGAACGGACGACCGGGTGGCGGGCCACGTTCGGGATATGGCTCCCCACCGTGCCCGGTCGTAGCGGGGCAGCCCCTGCATGTGGGGTGCCGCGTGGTGGCGCGCCTAGGGCGGTCGGGCGGGCTGTGATGGGTACGTGAGGTGCGGGGTGAGGTGGCGCGGGGGGGGGAGGAGAGAGGGGCGGGGAGGCGAAGACGTCGCAACGGTTACAGGTGGGGGGGGGGGCCGACACGGCCGGGCCGGCCCGGAGGCCGCGCGCCGGAAGGTACTCTCACACGAAACCCGACGCCGGCCCGGAGGGCGTACGCAAGCGAAACCCAGCAGGGGCCCGAAGCCGACCCGCGCCGTCACACAGACCCACGCCGTCACACAGCAGCGCCCGTTGGAACGTTGAGGGGATAGCCGCCGACGCCCCGCTGGTGCGGGGGCGAAGGAGCGGGCGGTCAGGGGCCGGGGCGGGCGGGGCGGCGGGGGGATTGCGCAGGTGGGTGTGGACGACCGCCAGCATATCCTTGTGGGTGGAGCGTCGCGCGAAGTAGAAGGTCTGGGGGACGGCCGCCAGCAGGTTGACGAACTGGGCGAGGAGGTGCTTGCGCGGGTAGCCTTGGGCAACGAGGGCGCGGATGAGGAGGGCGATTTCGGCACAGAAATTATCGGGGCAGGAGATGACCCGCCGAAGGCGGTGGAACTGGCCCGTGAAGATGTTGCGCTTGCAGGCCTCGTTGACGTTGGAGTCGCGGGCGACAAAGCGGGAGAGGCGGACGCTGGCGAAGGCGGGTTGCACGCGTTTGTCGTAAAGTTGGGTGAGGTAGCGGCGGCGGCCAGCGTGGGGGCTGTGAACGAGGAGGATGTCCAGGAAGGGGATGGAGCCGGCGGGGAGGTGGTCATGGCGTTGCGGGGTGACGGAGAGCTCGGGCGGGTAGATGCCGTGGAGGTTGCCAGTAACCGTGGCGCGGGAGAGGTAGGCGCCGATATAGGGGTTGTGCAGGGAGAGGAGGTCATCGAGATAGCGGAGGGAGTACTGGAAACGGGTGAGGATAGCTTTCTCGGCTGGGGTGACGTGGGGTTGGTGGCGTTGCAGCAGGAAGCAGTATTCATACCAGGCGAGGAACAGGTTAGCGATGAAGGGGGCGGCGGAGATACCCATGGGGATGCCCTTGACCTGGCGGACCAGCGCGGGGCCGAAGGCGATGAAGGTGGAGACGAGAAGGGAGTCGAGGACGAGCTGGAAGTCGGTGAGGGTAAAGACGCGGGTGGCGGTGCGGTCCCGGATCCGACAGCGGGGGCCAGGGGAGGCGGCGTGGAAGGTGACGGTGTGGCGAGGCTTGTCGTTAGGGCGGTGGGGCGGCGGGTCGGTGGTGGTGACGCGGATGTAGGGGGTGGCGGCAAGGCAAGCGGCGAGGAGGTCGCGCAGGGCGGTGCGGAGCAGGGCGTGGGGGAGGTTGGTGTAGAGGCGTTCGAAGTCGAAGGCGAGAGGCGGTGGGCCGCCGGTGGCGCCCCGGGCGACGTACTGCCGTGCGTTGAAGGTGTCGACGAGGCGGGTGACGGCGCGGGAGGAGAAGCACATCCAGGGTTGCGTGCCGGGAAGGCGGTCGCGCCAGAGGGCATCGAAGGAGGGGACGGCGGCGCGCAAGACGGCGGTGACGAGGTCGCTGAGCGCGGTGGCGGGGCAGGCTTGGGAGCACGCAAGGAAGCGCATGGTCGGGGGCGACTTGTGCATTTTGAGGGTGCCGGCGTAGTAGGCGGGTGGGCGGTGGGCGTCGAGGGAGAGCTGCCAGGGTGCGAGACGGGCGTTGTGGTGTTGGAAGTGTTCGTGCATCGCGGCGGCGGTGGTGGGCTGGTAGTATCGGGGGGATTCGGCGGTGTCTGGGGGCCCGGCGGCGGCGGCGTCGGGGACGGGGGGGCGGCGGTCGGGGCAGCGGGAGCGGCGTCGGGGTGGGCGGTGCGGGAGCGACGGGGGGAGGGGGTGGAGGTGGGGGTGGGGGAGCGGGCAGCGGCGAGATGGCGACGGCGGGCAACGGAGGTGGTGCGGGAGCGACGGGGGGAGGGGGTGGGGGTGGGGGGGCGGGCGGCTGCGGGGCGGCGACGGCGGGGAACGGAGGTGGGGCGGGAGCGACGACGGGAGGGGGCGGAGGTGGCGGGGCGGCGCCGGGGGCGTGGGCGGGGGGCGAGGGCGGGACGGCGAAGGTGTCGTGAAGGTGCAGGTCGCGCATACATTTCTCGGCGTAGAGCTTGGCGCACACGAGCTGAAAGGTAGCGGAGCTTTTGTCGGTGACGGTGATGATGAAGCCGCGGGCGGCGCGGCGGAGGGCGGTGAGGTCGGAAGCAGATAGGACGGGCCAGTCGAAGCGGTACGTGCCGGCGTGGGCATCAATGGCGCGGCCGATGGCGGCGACGAAGGCGTCGACCCACGCGGGGTAGGCGGCGCCGGACAGCCCGGAGCGGGCGGCCAGGCGAGTGGCGTAGGTGTGGGCGTGGACACGTACGTCAGCGAGGAGGGCGGCCCGGGCGGGGACGGGCTGGTGGGGTCGGTAGCGGGCGCCTTTGTCCCAGAACGGCGCCAGAGCAGGTGGTAGGGCGGTGTAGGGGACGGTGGACATGACGTGGGGGATGCCGGGGGGACAGAGGGCGGGGAAGCGGTGGCAGGCGCAGGGGCGAGCGGGGTCGACGAGGCGGGCATAATCGGCGTGGGTGAGATTGCGGGCCATATGGGCGTAGTTGCAGAAGAGGCGGTGCAGCGGGACGCCGGCGGTCCAGTGGAGGGCGGGGCGGGGGTGCCGAGGGGAGGGCGGAGCCAACGGCAGGGTCTTGCAGGGCCGCGTGGACGGCGGTGACGGGGAGGAGCTGGCGCAGCGCGTTGGGCAACCACAGCTTGGCGGAGAGGTCAGGGGGCCCGGCGCGGCGCGTGCGGGCGTCGATGGCGGTGGCGAGGGGGACGATGAGGGCGGCCAGGAACTCCGGTTGTAGGCTGAAATGGGCGGCGGGGAAGTGGGTGGCGTAGGCGTGGAGGAGATGGAGGGTGCGGATGTGGTAGGCGTGGAAGGTGGAGGTGGGAAGGGGGCCATGGGCCTGCCAGAGGTCTCGTAGGTGTAGGAGGCGGCGCCGGATGTCGCGGCATGCATACCAGCGCTTGCGATGTTCGCCGGCGGCAGGCGGGAGGGCACCGGCGCCGAAGGGGACGTTGGGGAGGTCGGCGGCGACGGTGTGCGCTTCGAAGGCAACGTTGAGGCCGGGCTGGCCAGCAGTACGTAGGGTGCGCAGGCGCTGGACCCAGACCATTTCAACTTGAGCGGCAACGCGTCGGAAGCGACGGGAGTTGGCGGCCACACCCGTGACGTATTGAAGGGCGGGGGGTTTGCAGGGGGGTGCATATGTCGTTTCGGGTTGGTCGGGGGTTGTTGTGTCCGGCGTTCGGGGGCCACCCGCATCGGGTTGGGCCCCCGGTTCGCACGCGGTTCTTGTGCAGTTTTGTGGCTGCTGGGTGCTGTCGGGCGTCGACGCCCGTCGTGGTGCGTTGCGTTGGGTCGCCAGGGTGGTGCGCCGCGTGTGTTTCGGTCGCGCGGACCCCGTCGCATCGGGGTTAGGCCGCGCGGCCAGTGGTAGGCTTGGCTGCAGGGTGGCTATCTTAAGATATAAATATCTATTCCGCCGAAAAACTTCTGAAATTTTAGATACTTTTGGCCTGCCAAAACATGGAGTTTAAGATACTTTGACCCCTCGTGTGGGACATGATATCTTCCCGTTGACATATACTCGGACGAGTGATGGGGTCCCCGATATCTCCCACCCGGGGTCGGTTCTCGCCGTCTGCAGTCATCTATGGCTAGGTGATGCACTTATGGGTTCGGTTCGTGGAAGTTTTCCATCAATGTTGCGCCCTGTCCGATGCCCTCTGTAGATACTTCGGGCCGTTTCCAGTTGGAAATATCTCCCCATAGACAGATACTTTCAGCGTTTCGAAGCCAGGTGTATCTCTGGCCGTAGATACTCCCAAAAATAAGATAGCCACCCTGCTTGGCTGTTGCTCTTCGCTGTGTAAGGGCCCTTGGCAGCGGTCTCCAGTCCCGCTCAATCCGTCTCAGACACCAGAGTCGCTCCGTTGACCAGTCAGCCCCAGCCACGAGAGACAGTTACGGGAGACAGTTACACAGAACCGCCAGTCATGGGCCCAGTCATGGGCCCAGTCATGATCCCAGTCATGATCCCAGTCATGGCATGCCCTCCAGTCATAGGCCCGTTCATGAGGAAGTGCGGCCATGACTGGCGGCAGTCATAGGCCCGTTCATGGACGGGGGCTTCATGACTGGCGGCAGTCATAGGCCCGTTCATGGACGGGGGCTTCATGACTGGCGGCAGTCATAGGCCCGTTCATGGCCCCGTTCATAGCCCCGTTCATGACCGATCATGACTGGATCCCAAAATGACTAGAATGGGTCATTGGGGCTCCCGCCAGTCATAGATCACAGGTTTCTAGTCATACCCCGCAGGCCAGGAGTCATAAGTCGCAGTCATAAAATGTCCATGACTGGCGTCATGACCCTCCACATGACCGTTACAGTGCACTCAATGACTCTGCCCGGTCATGCCCGACCGGCTGCCCATGACTCGTACTTGCACGTTATGACTCGCACAGTGCACTCAATGACTGTGCCCGGTCATGCCCGGCTCTTTCCCGTTCTGAACCGCTTGTGGGGGAAACTGACGTTTTCCCCCGTGCCCCCGCCGGCCTTTGCCACGGCCTGTATCTCAGCCCGCATCTCTTCTATGGTCTTCCCCTTCTCGCCGGAGGGTTCCCCATCAGCGCTACCGTACGCCCCTCCCCCCGTAACGGCCGCCCTCCCCACTCCTGCCCCGCCGCCGCCAATGCGCGCGCCGCCGCGGCCACCGCTTGCCCCGCCGCCGCCATCGCTTGCCCCGCCGCGGCCACCGCTTGCCCCGCCGCCGCCATCGCTTGCCCCAACGCCGCCATCGCTTGCTCCGCCGCCGCCACCGCGTGCCCCGCCGCCGCCACCGCGTGCCCTGCCGCCGCCACCTCGCACCCCGCCGCCGCCACATCGCGCCCCGCCGCCGCCACCTCGCGCCCCGCCGCCGCTGCCGTCGGACGGGCTTCGCCTAGCGTACTCGTTCAACTCGTCCTCATCCTGGTCGTACGAGGCCGGTCTTCGAGAGCAAGGTCACGGTAACCATCCGATGATCCAACCGGACGGTGTTTGCCCACTACTCATGGCCGCCGCTGCAACGAACGGGCGTATCGCGCTCGAGACATAGATCCTGTCCAGCCGGGACCCTCCCGGGGTCGGGACATACATGATGATGAATGACTACGCAAACGTGCACGCCTGCACCGTGCGGTGGACAGGGAGTGTTTGGTGTGCAGGGGAGCGTGCAAGCAGCAGAGGGAGGGAACTTAATTGGCTCGCTGCTGGCAGAAGTAAGTAGATGTACCCAGAACTGACTGCTGCACCGACGCTCGTTCATGCTGGGGTTCCCTTGGCGGCACTCCCTCGGTCTGCCCACCTTTACCCTGCCGCGCACTGCCCTGTGAAGATGTAATGGAACATTACTACTACTACTACCACTTCTAGTTGCTGACAACTGAGCTTTACTAGCAACCACTCGAACATTATTATTATTATTTATATTAGTTATACATTATATTATTTATGTTATTTTTGATTATTTTGCTGTTGTATTATGTTTTGTATCATTGATATTAGCATCATTTAAGCGCAACTGTAGGAATATTATGAGAAGTATCAGTAAGGGATATGCGGGGAACCCGTGGGTGTATGTGCCTGTGTACGATTCAGATCTGCTGCAACCGAAGGCCTGCGACATCTCGTCACGGCCGTTATAATATGCTCCACGACTGCTTGTCTTGTACCAGCGCGCGGGAATAATCCGGGCATACTGTTTTCGTGGCTGTTCATGGAGGTTGTCATGATAAGGCAATGGTGGCATTGGCAACCGCCCACCCTTTGCTTTTCCATTTGCGGACACAAGGAGCTGAGTGCCCGATGGTAGCTCTTCCACAAGCTGATATCGCAGTTGCTGGAAGTATCGCGTCAAGTGCGGGAACCGAGGGACCACGAACAGAGCGCACGTGTGATGTGGGTCCTGCCGCTTTGAACGCGAATAGTGCTGCTGGAACGCTCTCACTGTTTGTGGAGACGTGCAGCACCAGAGGGCTTCACCAGCGACGTTCTCTGAGAGGAACGTGTTGGGAGTTGTGTGACGGGGACACAGAGCATTCGTACCAGTCGGGTTACACGCGGCATCTAATGGGAAAGAGACGCCAAGGTGTGTCTGCAACCTTCCAAAGATCGCCGGATCAACCATGCGGTCTGGTGCACAGAGTGCATAGGATGCAGACAAAGCAGTCCGGCAGAGGTCTGTGTATAGTGAAGCAGATGACACTGTGGTCATACACATATGTGTAAAGGCCACTGATAAGCTGGCATTCCTGCTGGGAGTGAGTGGGAGAGCCAGGGTAGCAATAGAGCCGGACCCGTGGGTCTGCCAAACACAACATGATACCAACCAGCAAGTAAATCAGAAGCAGACCAGCCAAGTGTCTTATGTTTCCATAGGACACAGATCAACACCAGTGCAGTTGTATGTCCAAAAAGGAACAAAGCAACTGTGCCAGCATTAGTCATTCCAGCAGGTAGGTGCGTGGAATGATGGGTGCTGGAAAGTCGGTGGGATCTAGCTTTTTGGTCCGCAGCCAGCTTAGAACAGCCAGGGACGGATGTTTGCTAGCAGTGCTTGGTTGAATTAACCAAGTATGCACAAGCATCCTTCCTTGTACAGCCAATGCGGCATCCGGGCAGCAATGTCTGGCTTGAGCACAGCCATGACAGGGGCAAATGACGGATAAAATCCTTTTAGCCCATGAGATGTGTTTGATTTCGGAGGTGTGGCATTGCAAGGAGGCTGGATTTAACCAGCAGAGTGTCCGAGCACCCTACCAACTCATAGGGGGTCTGACAGGCGCTAACATGTATGGCGGACCTGACAATATGGCCAGATATCGGAAGTCTCCGACGGCTGTGACAGTGTCATAACAGGCTGTCAGAAACCTGTCAGAGCCTGTCAGGAGCCTGTCACTGTTCGGATGTAGGGGTCTCATGGTTTATGTTACAGCCTGTGACAGGCTGTTGACATCTAGGGCACGGGCGGCATGCCTTGGGTGTCACAGCGTGTTGACTGGTAGGGTAGGTATGATCAGCTGTGAATGTAAGACACAGTCAACAGCCGGCTAGTGGATGACATACTTTGACTACAACATGCTGTCAACATTAAGCACAGATAGGAAATGGTTTGAATGTTAACGGCTGTTACTGTCAGGTGCCAGCCTGTAGGAAGCTGTCACCTGTTGTAATAGTGAGCCAGGCGTACCTAGGACTGCTTTCCAAGCTGGCTTGGTAGATATCTCCGTATTGTACCAATAAATGCGCTTCCATATGTACTAGATGCTGCTGATACTTTGGTTTGACTTGTCCGTACATTCGGTCTTGTTTTCTCAGCAAGCAAGAGTTGCAGACGTGTGAATGAACGACCGGTCGGTGCTGGATGGTCAACATACGTGCAGCAACGAGTGATGGAGTCAAAGATAGGCAAACAGTCAAGATAGATACATACGGAGCGAGTTTTACATTTACACTGCATGACGTGCTTGCTCGCTGCCAGCCAGCGTGTACAGCACACACACTACACACGCACCATGCATCGATTGTTACGTGTTCGATATATAGATAGGTGTGTGGAGCCATAGCACACAAGACGCTATCCTGTGAGGTAGCATCGTGATCTCCAACACATTCAGCCCGTGCACCATCCATCCATCCAACGCCTGCTCTATCTGAACCACACACACAGTTGTATGTCATGGTACACCCTCATCTGCCACAGAATACTTAAGTAGACCTTGGATCCATCTCACAACAGGCAGCAGGTGGACCAATGTGGCGTTTAACAATGTGTCGTCGATGTTGTCGTTGCATCCTTTATTCCTTCAATTGGCTTATTTAGAATGGCGTGTTGGATACGTCAGACTCTACTCGTTTTTCGCGAAACTGCCAGGCCAGCAGCTTTCCTGAGTTGGATCGATAGATTTCGTTTAGGAGAAATTACTACAAAGGTATCACTACATATAACTGTGGTAAAAAGATGTAAAGTAGGCCTGCCTGCATTTAAATAGCGTCCTGACAAGCTCTGTACGATCGCGACTTCAAGTCGCGATCGTACACTTTTAACTCTATGCACAAACTCAAAGAGGCAACAAAGAGGTCACATGCATGAATTTAAATTAAGAAATTTCTTTTTGGTTACAATCCTAGTATTTAAAGTAGCGGCGAGGAGCTGCACCAAGAACGAATGGAATAATTATCCCAAGCCGCCCGAAAACCTTCAATGAAAACTATCAAGAATGAAAGTACTCAAATACTGGACAAGCCGCCGGCAGAGTTGTGACTTCTGCTGGCGTTGTATGTGCGTGCTTTATTTCTGGGGCGTCATTGATTCCTACGTATTATGCTAAACATACAGCAATAGATATAAAAGCCACACCTACGCCGTGCGTGAACAGAAATGCAGAGGGCCATATCCCCAACCAGACAGCAACCTACCTACCTACGCAAAAAAGATAGAGGTGCACATACAGCGGGGCAACACTACCAAGCAAAGGGATGGTCACAGCATCGGCGGGCGGGATATCCGTTCATCAGAAGTGGATAAAGCCAAGCACGGGGAAGGTCACCCCATTACCCATCTACCACCAGCCCTGCTGGAACACCCAGCGCCACTAGCGCCACACCCTCTCGAAATCTTGGAAAACCCAAGCCTACCTGCCTTGTGACAGTAGTGCCCAGCGACCTCTAGTGGAGCATCCCTCATCCAACGAACACTGTGGCCCCTTCAAACCCTAAGTGTCTTAGACACAGGGCGGGCTTTGTATGTCTGGGTGCATCTGCTGCTGCTAGTGCCATGAGTGGATGCTGACCCGGCTGATATTCTGAGCGGCTCGTACATAGCATGGAGCTGTGTGTGGGTGTGGCCGCCGCCTCCGCTGCTATGCTACTGCCTTCAGTTGACGACCTGCTGGATAAATGCGTTCCTAAGTGTCCCTAGGTATATATGTGTGAGTGTGTTTGCATAGAATGATATACCGGATAGCCTCCGCCAACACTAACGAGTACATACACTCCTGTTGTTGTTAGACGTCAACATTAGGCATCATACCTTCTGCACTGTGGGTAACAGCGTTGGACACCGCCCAAACAGCCACTAACAGCCTGTCACAGCCAAGTTATCGCGACCGTCACTGACATTGCTGGGAACTGTCAGAGCCCAGACGGTGTCGATTCAACAGCCAATAACAGCGGCGCAAATGTTGGCTAAGGCTGTCAGGCTAACATTTCCTGACAGGCAAGCCTGTCAGAGCCTGTCAGACCCCCTATGAGTTGGTAGGGGCAAAAGCACAAGGTCCATAGACCAGGTGTGTCCACATGGTCTCGCTGACATCAATCATAATACAGACCAATAGCTTTGAATCCAGCTATGGCTCGCTCCCCAAGCTATGGGGACCTCTCCGGTTGGGGAGGTGCAAATGTACCAGAGGTGCCTCCCCTTGGGGAGCCTAGAAATCTCCCCAAACGATTTCCCCTGGGGAGCATTTCGCAGTGGCTCCAGCGCCCTCACCCGACGCGCCCGAAGAGGTCGGGGAGGCCCAGGAATGACTCGCGCCACCTAGCGCCGTCGATTTCCCGCAATCCCGACAACCTTCCCGACGACCCACCTGTTTGTACGGCATGTAAACCCGCACCACTACAGCAAACGAAGTCTTATACTATTTCTCCATTGTTGAAGCAATGTTGGCGCTGCTGATTTGGTGCATGATCCACACAATAGCTTAGGTTACCAACATCAATAGCTTATGAAGGTTAAGGACCCCATTCAGCAGGCCGTCGCCAAAGCAAATAAAAATAAAAGGCGACGGCTTGGAGCAAAACAGCAACGGAATGCCCAGTCCCCGAGCCTTCTGACAAACGAACCAGTCACAGCTGCCAATACGCAACAGGAACCGCTTAACAATGATATCGACGGGGCGTATGAGGTCGATGATTTTGATCCGGATCATCCTGGCGACGCGGAAGCATGGGAGGCTGCTGACGGATTCAGCGCAGCCGAGGAGGAACCAGAACCGGAGCCCGGACCAGAATGCACGTTAACACACGCTGTGCGGGAAGCGTACTTGCGTGACTTTGCAGCGGCCGCGGAGAGTCGGACTTGCTTTCTGAGCAGCAGCGCTGGCGTCCTTGACAGCCTGGCCGGTAGCAGACCTGAGGCATGCGCCCGGTGCGCCGCGCGCTTCCCCGAAGGGGGGCGGACGTGCCCTGTAACCATCATCACTTGGGAGCAGCCCATTTGCGTGGACGTCCCTGTGTGCTGGTGCACGCCGTGTAGGGCGGCGCACAACGTGCGCCCCACAGAACTAAACTGCCTGCCCGACGCTAAGGCAGGGTGGGACCTCCACCTCCAGCGAGACGGACAGCACGTTCTGTGGTGGCACCAGTCGGTCCTGCAGCTGTTCGACCTTGTGTCATTTAGGAGCAGGCACCTGAGTGCGGACGCGTTCTGTTCTGCACTCCTTGACACCTGGGAGCAGAATGGCATTCACCGCCCAGCATCCGTCTCGGTAAGCACGCTTCGTAAACGCCTTCGGCAAGCGCTCCTCCTGTACACGGACTGCCAGGGCGTCGTGGACGACTACCCGGAGGGCGCACTAAGCGATTGGCCCCGCGGAGCTCTGAATGGGTGCCCTTGTTGTGGGGACACTATCAGGTGCAGCAGTGCAGCGAACGGCGCTGCTGCCCCAGACCCTTTTAACCGGCGCAGCAGCGCCGGGGGTCGTGGAAGAAGAAGCAGTGGCGGGCTGAAGCTGCCCTGGACAGTGCCAGGCGTCGCATCCGTGTCCTTGGGCCGCGTTGGAGCAGACGGGCGGTGATGCAGCCGCGGTAAGCAAACTTGTGATAACATCAGCTCCACAGGAGTCTGCACTTTGCAATGCCGAAGCATCCTTACCGCAATGCCAAATTATCCTTACGTATGCAGGTGCAGCAGTCCCTTCAGCAGCAGCCCGGGCAGCTGGAAGCGGGTGAAGTGGTGCCTGCCAGCCCAGCGGCTGAATACGCTCGCTGCAGGCTTGCGCTTCAGAAGCTGCAGCGGGAGGACACCCTAGACGCCAGCTCTGACGCGGTGCGGCTTGGGTTGCTCTTCCCCGGTTCTGACTCAGTGCCGGTTAGGCAGCGCCCAGCCCTCATCCGTACAATTAAAAACCAGGCTGCCGATCTTGAGAAGGCCCATGCCTATGACCCCGCTGCTTGGGGGCCTGAGTCAGAGCTGATGAGCGCGGCCCTGGGGAGCCTGGCGAAGGGAGAGCTGCGGAAGCTTTTTGCTGAGGTGGAGGTGAGCCTGCTAGGTCGTATGGTCTTTAACAGCGGGAGCATGTGGGCTCTCGTTTCATTGCCTGCCACCCATTGTCGTGTGTGGGGTTAGAGGATTACTCCGGGTTCCCCAACCCCGGGTGTTGGATGAAAACATGTCATTTTTCCTCCCTTCCCGCTCACTCTTGCACTTCTCGCCCCGGGACCCTCCCCGGCCCCCCCCGCCGACGTTGCACACGTTTGCTCCTGCCTCCCTTCCACGACCCGACCCATCAGGATGCCGTAGCTGACGTGCATGCCCTGGAGCACGTGGTGCAGCGACTCAGCGGGCGGCGGCATCAGCAGCAGCTTGCCATTAAGGAGAAAGGGCGCGCTAGGCAACGGTTTGTGCAGCTCTGGGAGCAGCTTACCAGTTGGAGTGCTGTACCTGGAGCGGTGACCCCGGAGCTGGGGCAGGCGTTGGCCGTGAAGGGAGCACTAGGCCAGGCTCTGAACGCACAGCGGTTTCCCTGGGCTGCACAGTCAACCCATGGGGCGCCCGAATGGAGGCAAGCTTGCGCCGGGTGCTGCAGGAGGAAGCACGGTGCAAGGAGGAGTTGGCGTTGATTAAGGGAGAAGTTGAGTGTGCCGTAGCATTCTATGCCCGCCGGGTGGCTCTGCTGGAGGCAGCAAGGCAGAACGTGCCTAGGACGAGCAGTCACGGAAGGTTGCTGCTCTTGCACCTTGCATGGCAGCAGCGCATGCTGGAGGGGTTCACCTTGCTGCAAACGACCCAGGATGTGCCTCGTTAATGTCAGCAGCTATCACCCGTGTTTGAGATGCACGGCTTGGGGAATGGACCACGCGATTGATGTGGTACATTGCGGTGGTGGGGCAATGACGGTTTGCCATCGTCTGGTTCGGTTGGGGGAAAGGTGGCAATGCACGCTGTGCTGCTGTTCAGTGAAGGTACGCCTTGGTTGAATGCCGCCACCACTTGGATTGCTGACAGCTGCTTGGGCAGCAGCCTTCGATGCGGCCAGGGCTTGTTTCCACGGTGTGTTGTAACATTTCTCGGCCACAGATAGCAAACGGGCATCCCCAACCCATGGGTCGCTATCCAATGGCCATGTCTCAGTACGATGCAGTCTGCTGCAGCACTGGTGCCGTCTCCCTTACAGATAGTGAACGGGCATCCCCAACCCATGGGTCGCGATGCGGATGCACCCACGGCCATGCCTCAGTACGATGCAGTCTGCTGCAGCACTGGTGCCGTCTCCCTTACAGATAGCGAACGGGCATCCCCAACCCATGGGTCGCGATGCGGATGCACCCACGGCCATGCCTCAGTACGATGCAGTCTGCTGCAGCACTGGTTCCGTCTCCCTTACAGATAGTGAACGGGCATCCCCAACCCATGGGTCGCGATGCGGATGCACCCACGGCCATGCCTCAGTACGATGCAGTCTGCTGCAGCACTGGTGCCGTCTCCCTTAAAGATAGCGAACGGGCATCCCCAACCCATGGGTCGCGATGCGGATGCACCCACGGCCATGCCTCAGTACCACTCAGGCTGCAGCAGTTGTTACGGCATCAATAGTGCATGGTACCAAGCAGCCAACGAGGCGGCCATTGGGTCTCAGTGCCAGCTGTCCTACCAGGCGTAATAGCGTTTAGGTTCCCGAGACCTCTGATAGAAGCCTACACGTCTTCACACTTGAGCAGGGAAGCTGGCAATCATGGGGAGGACCTTGCAGAACGCACAGCGGCCCATACTGGTAACCCGCACCCTGAACTGATACCGTGAGCTCTGATGGACTTCATGTCGCTTACAAGGTAATATTTGACTGATGTCAGTGTTGAGTGCGAACGGTCGGTCGGTCGTGTGCCACGGCCTTGGCCATGGCAGACCGGACACGTCCGGACACGGACCTACACCAAGCAGCCTGCGTGCTAAAAAATGATACAGGCCTTTCATTACAACATAAAGGTCACAACTACAAGTTTTGGCTTCAAATGGACGACCTCAACTTTTCGACCCCCACTTCCGACCACACTCAAACCCGGGCCCAAACGCCATGCGAAACCCGATACCTGGGAAGTCGACCCTCTCCAATCGCCCTGAAAATTTGACACAACGACCTTCATGCCATTATAATACCAGTTGTATATTTTCTGCCACGGGCTCAGCGTTCTGCCGCCGCCTATGCGTCCATTTTGAGTCTGTGAGTAGGAACCCGTATTACCAACCCTGTCACCAGCCAACCCTGTCGCCGCAGTCGGTTTCACTCGACCCTGTCGCCGCAACCTTCGTTCATTTTAATGATTCCAGGATTGCTGCAAGCCTCCCGCCCTTATTCGCCCTCCCTCGTCCTTGATCGGGTGCGGCACGTTTTCCACCATCCCCCAAACTTCCCCTACCACTGCTGCCGCCACCGCTGCTTCCCCCTCGGGTATTGGAGCCCGAAACCGCCTGCACGGACGGCGGCAACTGGGCCGTCTGGGCTCCCGACGCCCCATTACCGCCGTTGCGTATGCTAAGCAAGCACAGCAACTGTGCCTGCTCACTCTCCAAAGCTCCATCAACTCTTCCCAAAGCCCCACCATCATCACCCCCGCCGCTGTTTCCGCCGCCACCGCTAGGGTTGCCTCCACTTTGGCCGCTGCTGTTTCCACTGCCGACGGTTGGGCCGCTGCCGTTCGGGCCGCCTCCACTTTGGCCGTGGCCCCGGCCACTAGGTTCGCCACCGCTTTGGCCGCCGCTGTTCCCGCCGCCGCCGCTAGGGTTGCCTCCACTTTGGCCGCTGCTGTTTCCACTGCCGACGGTTGGGCCGCTGCCGTTCGGGCCGCCGCCACTTTGGCCGTGGCCCCGGCCACTAGGTTCGCCACCGCTTTGGCCGCCGCTGTTCCCGCCGCCGCCTCCACTTTGGCCGCCGCTGTTTCCACTGCCGGCGGTTGGGCCGCTGCCATTCGGGCCGCCGCCACTTTGGCCGTGGACCCTGCCCCTTGGTTCGCCACCACTTAGGTCGCCGCTGCTTCCGCTGCCGCCGGTTCTGACACCTCCGCTGGTAGTGGGGCCCATTAGGGCGTGAGCGGGCAGCGGCAACCGTGTCGCCTCACCACCAAACGCTCCATCATCCCCGCCGCTGCCGCTGGGCCTCACTACAGGGCGCGTGAGGCTGCAGCTGCACCGGCTCGCCCCCCGACACTGTATCAGGGCCGCTTCTCCCACCGCTGCCGTTGGCGCTGGGGCCCAATGCGGCACCAGCCACATTTGCAACGGGCTCACAGCATGGGCAATACCAGTCCCCAGAAGGAATGGTGGTTTGAAGGCTACGACCCGGACCTGTGGTGCAGGTGCCTGCAGCTGCCTGACAGTGTACGCGTTCTTGACGAAATGCTCGACGTGTGCCATAAGCCGACGATCGCTCATCCATCCCCATTCGTGGCACTCGATGTCGGAGGACGTGGGGGACGCAACGACAAGCACAGCGGCCGGGAGTTGCCTGAAGTAGAGCGTGGAGCCATGGGGTTTCGGTATGCAAGGTGACACGGCGGTAACCGGGAACTTCCTCACAGCAAACCATCGAAACACTCACTTAATACGTAAGCCCTTGAACGCATCCTGAATTAACTTGGTGAAAATCTGCTCCAACGCTTCGTGGACTTTGCGCAGGGCTGCCGCCACCCTTGTGCTTGCCGTTTTCTACTTAAAATCAATGGACACTTGTCCGTATATGCGAAATAATTACATGCAAGACAACCTCTCAGCACCTTCCTAGCCATAGCATCGGGTTTGTAAGAATGTCGCCTAACGTCAAGGCGTGTATTGGTTGCTGCGATGAGGCTTTAGCATTGCCGAAGGTCAGGGACTAAATCATATGTATCATGATTTTAGGACTTTTGGAAGTGAACATGGAAAATTCTCACCATTGCAGATATTGTCATATGTTAAAGTTTTGCTGGGCTTTTGAGGCTATTGCGGCGCCTTCGAGCTGTGGGTTTACATGCCGTACATGCAGGTGAAGTGCTGGGTCGTCGGGAAGGCTGTCGGGATTGCGGGATTGCGGGAAAACGACGGCGCTAGGTGGCGCGAGTCATTCCTGGGTCTCCCCGACCTCTTCGGGCGCGTCGGGTGAGGGCGCTTCAGCCACTGCGAAATGCTCCCCAGGGAAAATCGTTTGGGGAGATTTCTAGGCTCCCCAAGGGGAGGCACCTCTGGTACATTTGCACCTCCCCAACCGGAGAGTCTCCATAGCTTGGGGAGCGAGCCATACCTCCTTGAATCGCAGAAATTAATTTCTGGGAAAGCTGAGGTCGGTCGGCAACCTTGTCGCGATTTCGCAAGAAAGTCGTAACTTACAGCCATAGAGCAAAATCGACCGAGACATATTGTTCTTTGAAAGAACGAGTCTCAAGCCCAGCGGAACGTGAATGACAGTCGGCGTACCGACTCCAAACGCCAGGTCCGTAGACCCGCAAGGTTCGCAAGGCAATTTGCCGACAGGAGAAGACCAAAGAAAGTTATCAAAGTTTCTCAAAGAGAGACTATTGAAAACTATGGTCAGCGGTTGGGCGGTGTGCCGCAGCACGTTACATTGCATAGCAATGCTTCACCCAAGCATTCACTTGAGTTAGCAAGGCAAAGCAGTGAATGTCCTGTATAATCAGGATGAGCCCGAACCGCGCAGAGCCGTTAAGGAAAGTCGGCGCGGCCGACATCCGAAAAAGCAAAGTCCGAAGACTTGCTTGGCTCGCGTGCGTGCATTGTCAATGACAAGCACGACTTAATTGAAAAGGCTTAAAGCCGGGCCAGAAGCCGTAGCTTAGGCCGAAAAGGTCGCGATGCCGAAGCCTCGCGGCCGAACCAAGTTTACCTGAACCTGAGCTCGATACCACTTGTAAGACCTAACCGTAAGAGGTAGTCTAGAATTACTTAGGAGGATCGTGAGGTAACTTAGTTATGGCCACGAAGGTGGTTCGCATGCAACGCGCGACGTAAGGCATTACGAGATACATCTATATCCAGGATGGAGGTGTCCAGAGACGGGGGTGTCCAGAGACACCGACGAAGAACCAAAGAGAATCCTTTGAGCAGCGCCGCCGCAGGCGGCCTGAACGGCAATACGATATGTCGTCCAGAATCCACATTTAGATTGGTCGTTACGCAGCTCCGCTAGACTGCGTTACGTTCGAAGCAATATTATTTACTTCGTCGGAATCACTTATATAATTCCTATCTATCTGTGGGTGTGCAAAGCTTACACTCGCTAAGCTATTTAGCAAGGTCTGTCATGTTTTGTCCTCTATTGCAAGGTATCTTTGGTTAAGCTGACAAAAATTGTATGTGCACAAACGGTCAAAGTAAAGCTCCGCGGTCTCCGTCCATACATGGACCCAGGTCAACGTCAAACTCGCGCTGATATTATGTTATGTACATGTTTCAACAGGCGCCGCATGTTGAGTACTTGGATTAGGAACGGATGGAGCGTGCTAAATTGAATTTCCATAGTGTTCTGGTATTGAATCCCGATCCGGACCAAACCTGTAAACTTGTGTATGGTGAGAGAGTCCATGCCTTCTGGCCAAGTTCGGCGGAAGACGCAATTGTAGTACCGTTACAGTGTGGATAGGCGCAGGACACCTTCAACCGTCATCACACCGAACCTACACCATACGAACCAAGGGTCCAAGGCGGTTGATCCTGCCAACTAAGGATCCCACCTCATCCATTCACCCGCACATCCGTTAAGACAGAGGGTTCAGCAATCGACACCAATCTAGCGTGCGAATCTCAATCCACTCAACTGTGATCTCAACTCCACATCTCAGCAGCTAGCTATAATCTCATACTCCCGAGCAATGTCTATGGTCACCCTAGGACTCGAACCTAGGACCTTAAACCGCCTAATCGCGGTAGTGTCACCTGACCTGACCGACGCAATACTATCTTTCCCGTCGGTCGTAACATTATGTCCTGCGTGAACACGCAACTCTGACGGACGACAGGACGGAGAGACTCCGCTGTACCTGGCGGCCAAGGAGGGAAAGTGTTATGCTGTCAAGCACCTGTTGTTGGTGAAGGCGGACCCAACCAAGGCGAACAAGGTGGGTAGAGGTCAACAATAATCAGTGTTGCTATCTTCCAAAACGGGGAAATAAAATTCCGCAGGTTTCCGGCCTGTCGCCAGTAGCCAAAAAACCTTTGGCAGGGCAGATTTTGGGGGCCTTCCTAGGTGCCAGGAAATAAAAACCTCTGAGGCAGCCCGGAAATATTTCTGCGTGATTCGGCAGCAGGGCCACTGCTACCACAGCTACGACAGGGATTCTCAGTCTTGGAGGGCTGCAGCGCGCTTTCCTGGCGTCACGGATGCATATGGGAGGGTAACCAGGAGTTAAGGACACGGCATCAGAGTGTGTTTTGGCGGTAGACAGGTGTACGACGCAGGAATGGCCCCTGCGCCTGCAGATTTCCAGGCCTTTTTGACAGTCCGAAAAAACGTTGGCAGGGCAGATTTCCGGCTCTCCACAGCGCCAAATAAATGAAATCTCGCAGGTTTTTTGGGGGTCCGGGAAATAGAAAATTTCCGGGTTTTTTGCCCGTAAATATTCTTTTTATTTAAGATAGCAACACTGACAATAATGCCTATGAATGGAATTTTACGTATTTTGCGTATGGCATTGACGATGGGCTAGATGGGCCCCATACGCATAATTACGTAACTCACTACATACATACTAAGCAGGATTATGTGCAGTAGTTGCTTGTATGTATGCGATCTGTGGCTGGGTGCATACATGCACAACCTTACCGCTAGCTGCCATTATTGCATCATCAACCCCGCCCGTGAACTCTTATCATCCTATAAGGCCTGACGTACATTGTCGTGCTTGCTTGCCACCCGATGAACGAATGCCTGCTGGGAGAGCAGGACGGCAAGAGGCCCGTGGATGTGGCCCTGCGGCCTGAAATCCGCCAGCTGCTCTACTAGTGTCAGTGGTCCCAGCCCCGGATCCCAGCCAGGTAACCTGCTGCACTCCCTCAGCCGTCGTAATCGATGGAGGCTGGAGAAGGTTGGCGAAGACTGGAAGCTAGCTTGGCGCTGCTGGTGCATGCATGCGTGCATGGCTGCCATCGATGAGCTACGCACGGGATGGAGTTCAAGCGGCGGCGCCTTGCTTGCTGCTGTTCGTTGCGTGTCCCCGCCCGAGTTTGCGCGCCACCGGTTTGCGGCGATTGACGTCGATTGGAGACAGCCCTGGATGGCGGCCAAGGATCACGCAGCAGCAGCTGGATGGCCTCCTGCTTCAGCAACCACGCACTCACTCCCGCCCGCCCGTGGGTTGTCTACCATGACCGGGCACGAGCGTCTGCTCTATCTATTTATCTATCTCTGGATCCGACACGTGCACCTACGTGGTTTATGTGGCGCCGGCCACTCATGCAGACGACGTACATATGTACTGCGTCCAGCAATCTGCTGCTGGGCAAAGTATGTACTCCGTCGTTGCAGTCAGCAGCGACTGCTGACGTAATTTTGTGGCTGGTTTCCATTATGTCTGTAAGCACATAGGCGTAACCCGGGGCTGTAAGCCTAGCTTACAATGTCCATCAATATGCGGAATGCTTGCGTGAAGATGTCAAAAACAGCGTGTGTTAGGCGATGAGGCTCATCATTATGTCCTATGCGCCGCGGCCACCAGCAGTCCTGACTGACAGATTTCTCTGTACGTCCACCCCGTTCGTTGCGTTCGTTGGCGGTGTGTGAGGGTGTGTTGTATCACGCTATAAAGAATGGACCGATCGGCAGATGTCCATGATGGACATGTCATGGTACATACCCAGGATACTACAGGGTGCGGGGCTCGCTTCGCTCCAGCCTGCTCCAGTACCCGACGGCGCTTTATTGGGCGGGGCCCCAGCGCGAAGCGCGTTCGGGGGGCCCCGCCCCCTAGGATTGCCCATGTCCGTGTGTCCGTGTGTCCGGTAACGGCAAAACGTTCATTATCCGCTAAACTAATTCGCTATGTTTGTCATATTAATTGTCCTCTATTGCAAGGTAACTTTGGTTTGGCTGAAACAAATTCTTTGCGCACAAACGGTCAAAGTAAAGCTCCGCGGTCTCCATGGACCCGAGTCAACATCCACCCAACGCCGCTCGCGCTCATATTTGTTTCAACGGGTGCCGCGTGATGAATACTTGGATTAAGGATGGGCGGCGCGTGCTAAATTGAACTTCCATAGTGTTCTGATGTTTGAACATCAAGATGCCACCAACATCAAGATTTGCCTTTCTGTCTTGCCAGATGAATACAATTCAACAATATGTATTGAATCAAAGTTTCAAGATGCAAAGGGATAGCATACCGAGTACCAACGAGTTCTCCAGTTCCGATGGCCGAAGTCCGGGTCTTTTTCGCACCCTGTTTTTGCCTTATATTTGCTATGTAACTATTGATGGCAACGTTTAGAGGTTCACGTCTGCTGCGGGCGTGCAACTGAAGGGCTGCATGCTTGCCGACGGACCAAACAACTACAGTTTCACGGCATAACAAGAATGCTTCAAGCTTGCTTTTTGATATCTGCTTGACAGACGGATGTGGTAGTGCAGAGGCGTCTAATAATGCAGTTGCGGTGACCGCCGTTGGCGGCGCGTACTGCAGGTTGGTTTCGGGGCTACCCTACCTGCTTGAGCTTGCTCAATCTATGCACAGCGATCCACCTTCAATATCAACGACTCCCTCAATGGCACCCTTTCACACTCTCACACTCTTGCGCGGTAACAGAGTTTCCGTTGTAAAGCAAGCGGCCCGTACGGATTGTAGGGGGGCGGCTTCAAGGAAGCCGACCCCCTACTTGTTTTTGATGTCGTTAGGGTCAGTGTAATCAAGCGCAGCGAGCGAGCATTGTGTTGGCTGGTCATCAGGCGTGGCCTCAAGTTCAATCCGTCTCAAGGGTTTGAGGTCTGAGCGGACAGATGGTTCCGTCGACCCCGTCCGAGGCAGGGTGATGGCTTCTGTCGCGGTATAGCGGACCTTCAGTCCCGACTGGCTGGAAACATGGTATACATGGTAGCTAGTATTATTTGCACATATATAGCGAGATTGTTCGTAGTTAGGAGGAGATCATATATATATGCTCCTGACCCAAACCCGGAACCCTACATACCCTACAATAGCACCCTGGTTGGCAAGCAAGCAAGTACGTGGGCATTGACAGAGTTACATTGTCATTATTAACCGTGAACCCTAACCTAAAATACGAACGTGCATGTGTGTACATCATGCTTATTTGAAACTCCCCCCCCCCCACACACACACACACACACAAAGGGTGGGTCGATCGGGCGGGTCTCTTCTCTAATAATAAACACACACAAAAGGTAGGTGTCGTCAGGTAACGGACGGGCGGATGGACTACAAGTGCGGCGTCCATGTACCAAGCACCCACCTTCATGCATCCAGTCAACATCTCGCCCTTACGTACTCCATCGCCCTGGGCCCTGCCTCCTAACTCTAATAACCAACATCCTAAACGAACACCCCCGCCCCCAACCCACGGCGGCCGCGAGCCTGCTGGCGTGCTGCACCTGACCAAGGACGTACGGCTACGAGTACCGCATGTACACCATGGACGCCACCAAACACCCCTCGTACGCGGTCGGGGAAGCCCTTTGCATGCATGCATGCTGCCCGGGCACCCGACTATGGGAGGCTTCGGCGCGTTGCCGCTGCGGGAACATATCCGCGCGCGCTGGGCCTCAGCGGCGGTGCGATACCTGAGGAGGACCCGCCACCAGCGGGCCGCCCCCTGGCAACGAGTAATGGACACGATCCTAGCGGATGCCTCAGAGGCATGGGAGCCGCGCATGGTGCTCACGGCAACGGGCGACAGCCCATGGAGAGAGATTCGAAGGCTAGAGCCAGAGGTACAGCGGGTCGTGACAGCCCTAGCCGCCCTGCCGAGAGTGGTGGACATCGCCGAACACCCGCTCTCCCCGGGGGCGTGGTGCTGGAACGCACCACTGTGGGGGAACCCACTGCTCCCGGAGGAACTGCCCGAGGGGGGCCGCCCCGGCCTCGAGCATGTATTCCCAGACCTGGTGGACTGCACCGGGCTGCAAACGGTTGGGCAACTGATCCGTGCGGGGAAGGCGCTCCGGATGATAACCGACGGATGGGCAGAGCCGCACTCCACAGGCTCCGCTCGCATGGCACGATGCGCCACACGGGCATGGGCGACCTTCGTACAGGACTGCCTGGGGACCGGGTGATGGGGTGATTGGCGGCAATGGGCCGAGCTAGACCGACGACTGGTGGACCTTCGAGCAAGGCTGCCAGCGGCCTGGGTGGCAGCAGCCCTAGAGGTACGGGCGGACGGGGCCCAGGGGGCGCATGTGCCCATGGAAGAGGAGGTGAGGACCATGCTGCTCGATCGCATGGGCTGGCGGTTGAACAATGGGCTGAAGGTGGCCCTGGGAGAGTATTCTGTTCGGGTGGGGACGGCGATGCAACTAGCCGAGGTGGCGGATCGACGCAGTGCGGCCCACTTGCTGTTTGCCTGTGAGGCGTTCGGACTGGGGGCCACCGACCCAACCACTCAGGTGGCGGCCGCCCGGATCCAGGGACTGCTGAGCCGCCTCTGGCTTAGTACCCGGTGGGAAAATGAGCATAAGGAGGCCTTTTGGAGCCTTACAGTCGATGGCGTCCCGTTGTTGGGTAATTCCCACATGCGACACGCGAGGGTGGCGCGATGTGGATGCGGTGGATACCCAGTGGGAGGCGGGGGGCGGACACACCCCGCCAGCACCACTTCTGGTCGTGCCGGGTGGCCCAGGCGGTGGTCGGTCAGATGGAATCGCGCCTAGGGGCGCGGCTACGGAGGACGCATGTCTGGCAGGCGGAACCCCCGCCACCCGTGGAGCAATGTGTCTGGGATGTGGTGGTGTTGGCCGCGGTCGCGGCCATGGAGACTGGTCGCCGATTCATGGCGGCCGCCCTGCGGCGGTCAGCACCTGGTCGGGGTCAGACTATATTGCCGGGACCAGAGCTGGCACAGCAAGGGGAGCGGCGTGCTATCGCTGACTTTTGGGGGCGCCTTCATGGGTTTGCCCAGTTGGGCCTCCCGAGACGTGGATGGACCTCGATAGGCCCCTTCCACCCTTTCTTGAAAGTGTCGGGGGGAGTCTTGCGGTGTGCGGGGCCGGCTCCTGATCAAGCCTGAGGCACGGGGTCCCCGTCCTCTACCGGTTTGAATACGGGTTCACCCACCAGGGGCCCAAGTTGGGGACCTGGCCTGCCCTCAGATGGGGTAGGAGGCAGGGCTCCCGTTGATATATTGTTGCTTGGACACGGTGCTTCTTTTGATGCTGGCTACTCCACTAGCGGTCGCTGGGCAGTGTCATGAGCCAGGCGTGGGTCTTCCAAGACCTCGAGAGGGTGCAGCGCTGGGTGCTTTAGGGCGGGGTAGTGGTAGCTGGGTAATGGGGTGCCTGTGTGGGCGACCTCCCCTGTGCTTGGCTTTATCCACTTCTGGGGATTCTGCCCTCTGCTATGCCTATCCCTTTGGTAGTGTTGCCCCGCTGTGCGCCACTGCTTGCTTCGGTGTCTGTCTGGGTGGGGTCATGGCCCGGGGTGTTTTTTTTGTCTGTGGCGTTGAGGTGTGGAGGTGGCTTGTCTACACTACACTGGTACGATTCCGCGTCCGCTGCTCAGACCCAGGCTGCCGCCGCTGCCCTCGCTGACGCCCAGCGCTCGCATCAGTGAGCCACGGCGTCCGGGATCCTGCGGTGCAGGGGCGAGGGCAGGGCAAAGCAGGTAAGTGCCTCTGAGCCCAATGTCGCAACCTTCGACACCTGCGACCCGCCTCCCTAGGGCGCCCCCACTACTCGGGTGCCCTTGGCGGTGGAGCCTGCTGGGGCATGCCCTGGTATACACCGTTGATCCGCTGTAAGCCTGTAACGTTCATTCATTCATGCATGCACAAGGCCTGGGCGCCGGCTGGGGCCTGGTGCCGTACTGTGGCGTACGTCCAAGCAAACAACCGGGTCGTGGGAAAAACTGACGACTACTGGGCGCGCACAGAAGGACCTTGTCATCTAATAATGTACGCATGCAAAAGCGCGTCCGTACGTAATCTATACGGCGACTACTAGCATGTACTTGCTCGCTTCGACTTGTAGATGGATGGAGAACAACGGCAGGCGGCCCATACGTCATAACGTCAACCGCGATTCACGGCAAGTCTGTCCTTCGTGCCTGGCTCGGGTGGTCCATCGGCCACGCACTCATCATCACCATTATGCACAGGTGGCGTGGACGGGCACGCACACACGCCCGCCCACCGTCCAGAAAGTACGGGCATTCAAATCATTACTTCCCACAGCAGGGTGCAGCAGCCGCCACCGAGCTCGCGCCACGCCCCTAATAACTACCCTGCATGCATGCGTGCCCCGCCCGCCACCGCGTGGCCTGCTTTGCGACCGACCGACCGACTACGACCGACCGACCGACTACGACCGACCGACCCACCGTCCGACGACAAACACCGGATACGTACACCGGTATGTAGCTAGGTGGGTGCTGTGTACCATGTACAGTAGCTGAGGGCGCAATTGGGAGAACACCCAAGCACACACTCGTAAGTAAGCACGTCCGCCCTGCTGCGTCCTCTGGCCCCTGTCTGCGCTGCCATGCCAGCCACCTATCTGCAGCTCGCGCTGTCGAAATCGATGGAACGAAGCGGTGGCCCTGGCCAGGCCACCCACCTGCATCGGGCGTCCTTCCACCGACACAGCTGGAGCCTCGGCTCAAGCGCCTCAGAACCAGACTCAGGCCTTGGGGACTAAGATTCACAGACTCTATCGGCTACACCGGCGAGCACAGCGTGAGGAGCGCAGTAACAGCAGCTGCAGCTGCAACAGCAGCAACAGCCGCCATGGGCACGCAGCCCTCACATGTTCTCGGCTCCCTCATCACCGCCGCCTCCGCCGACGGGTCCGCCGACGGGCGGCGCCGGCCGCACCCGCCGTCGCGCCGCCAGCTCCACACATCTCGCGCCCCTGCCGCCGCTGTCGTCGCTGCGCGACAGCGCCGCCGCGGCGCGCGGCTCGTCCCTTTTGTGCTCCTGCCCCTGGAGCAAACCGACCCCGACGTCAGAGCCGTCGGACGCAGCCGCGGCCTCATCAGCCTCGGCGGCGGCGGCGCAGCCGCCGCTGCGCGGCGGCCGCGGCCGCGGCCGCGCCCACAGCCACAGCAGCGCTGGCACCAACGCCACCGACGCGAGAGCCAGGGGCAGGAGCAGGAGGAGTCAGCTGGCCAGGAAGCCGCCCAGGCCGCAGTTCAGCGCGAGCGTGACGCCGACGCTGATCGCCAGCGCCCGCCAGCCGCCCACCAGTGCCGACCCACTGCCGTCCTGGCCGCCCGGCTGGCCGCCGCCGCCGTCGAGGCTGAAGTCGGGGTCCGTCATCGCGGTGCGGAGGCTCGCCATGCGGGAGACGTCGACCGACAGCTCCGGACCGACGGCCGCGCAGGCGGATCGTGAGGTGGCGGCCGTACAGCTGCCGTACGCGTCCGCGAAGGCGCGCACCCAGGCCTGTCCCGGTGGAGGGAGCGAGCCGGGGGCGGCGGGGGCGGGGGCGGGGACGGGGGCAGGTGGGCAGGGCCGCCGAAAGGTACGACGATAGATGGAATGGGGTGCCGCGACATCAGAAGGTTTCTGGACATGCTGATGAGGAAGCCAGCGATGGGGCTGCCGCGTGGCGAGGGGTGCCAGCGTGTACGGTGCCAGTAGAGCAGTCCCGCGGCCAAATCACGACCCCACTCCTCC
The DNA here is from genome assembly GCA_003117195.1 of Eudorina sp. 2006-703-Eu-15. NCBI lineage: Eukaryota > Viridiplantae > Chlorophyta > Chlorophyceae > Chlamydomonadales > Volvocaceae > Eudorina > Eudorina sp. 2006-703-Eu-15. The sequence continues at coordinate 416,725 of BDSI01000098.1, read as the reverse complement.
ACCCACAGACACGCTCTCCCGTCCAACCGTTGTGGTCCGGTTGTGGTCCGAAGCACACGAGGGGTTTGGAACGGGTATGGCACGTACGAATCGCCACGCTAAACGGCTCTCTAGTCGTACGAGTCGGCACACACACGCGCACTTCGTACTCACGTCGGTGGTGTCGAACAGGGCGTCGTACATCGCGTCCAGCCCCGGCTCGCAGACGCCGCTTCCCTCATCCCAGACACAACCAGACGCGGCGGCGCAGGCGAGCTGCGGCGTGCTGCCAGCCGCGGCGGCGGCGGCGGCTGTGGTGGCGGTCGCGGCGCATTTATCCGCAGCCGCGGCCAGGCCCCGGACCAGCGTGTCCTTGCTGCTGCAGGTCCCCATAAGGTCCGGCTGTAGCAGGCCGAGCTGTGTGTGTGGGGGGGTGAGGGACGCAGTAGCAAGCGAGGGCGGGACATAGGGGGGGGCATTGCTTGGTATGGATGGCTGATGGGGAGACAAGCAGGGTACGAATATGGTATGGGGCCCAAGTCGGCCTTGAGAACACCAGATGACGAGGTTGGCTATTTTCCCTCCTTGAGAAGGGTTAGAACTTGCCCGGTTCGGCGAGAGAAGGACGGTCCAGGGAAAGTGCGACGACAGCCGCACGGCGCGCGGCGACAGGTCAGCAGCCCAAGCGCAGCGGTGCATGACAGTTGCGTGGGCGGCGCGAAGTGGGGTGGCCGGCCACTATGCCGTGATAGGAGGCAGTGACCGGCCACTATGCCGTCCGTGATAGGAAATGCCGCCCGCCACCCAGACAGCATAGACAGCCCGGCGCCGGGGCGATACGGTCAACGCCCAGGCAACACCATTTTTGGGGCTGTGGGGTGGCCCAAGCGGTTGTCGCGCAGATCGAGGTAAGGCTAGGGGTGAGCCTTCAAAGGCAGCAGGTGTGGCTCGCAACGCCCCCCGTGGGGGTGCAACAGTGCGTCTGGGATGTTGTCGTCTTGGCGGCAACCAGTGCCATAGAAACGGGCCGGCGAGCCCTGAGGGCCGACCGGTCCAGGATCGCGGGCAGGACCCCTCGGCCAGCAGGGGATGCTGAAGGGCTAGCCGCCCGGCGTGCAGTGGCGGACTTCTGGAGCCGGCTCTACGACGTCGTGGAGCTGGGAGTCCCAGTGAAAGGATGGTCAGCGGTGGGGGCTACACACCCCATACATCTTGAAGGTGCAGGACGGTCGCCTTGTGTGCCGTGGCCCGGTTCCGTCAGGCCAGGATTCTTAACCGAAGCCCTGTAGGCGTACGCACTGAACGCGTTCAGTGCTAGTGGGCCGCGGGTGGACGGGGCACTGACGCCCAGTGGAGCTATCGCTAGGTGTGGGCGGTTCTTCGGCCCGGTGGGACCGTACGGTGGTGATGGTGACTCGCGACCCCCGTGGCCCTCCAAGACTACGGGCCACCGCTGGAGAAGTGACCCCGCCTTGGTTGGGGTGGTGGCTCGCTAATAGGGGCGCCATGGTGGCTAACTCACCCTGAGCGGGCTTTATCCCTTGCCATGGTTGGTTCTCAGGAACGGGGTGGTTCCCTGGTAGTGTGGGCCCGGGGAGTGTCTTCGGTGCACTTGTGGAGCCTGTCCGGAGCGCCATGGTGGCGCAAGTTCGTTTAGGCGGTGTATGGTGAGGAAGCCTCGGCTGTCGCCGTTGGCTGTCACCGATGACCCGCGGGGTCCGCTGTAACATCCTTGATAATAATAGACAGCCGTCTCTAGGAAGCCCAATGAGGCCACCACCCGATCCGCCAACACCATCCCCGGCGGACCCATCACCCTCCCACCCACCCACTCCCACCCACTCCCAACACCCCACCCACCCTGGGGTTGGCGGTTGCCGACCGCTGCAGCTGATTCAGCTTGTCCGCCTGTAGCAGCCACTTGGGCAGGCACAAGCCGCCTCCAGAGGGCGCCGACAGGTCTGGGGCCCGGCAGCGAAATCCGTTCCCCGGGTCGCATCGTCAGGTATTAGACACTATTATCAACTTGGGAATGTACAACGAGATGTGAGAACAGTAAAATGAAGTTGCTGGATGTGAGTGTCAAGAGCTTTGGCGACCCAACGCCCCGAGGCAGGCGGCAGCCCCGACATGCCACATCGCCCTCAGTCACCGGCCCCCCTCACCCGGTGTCGTGTACGTCACCAGACCCGCCAGCCGTACATACGTACGAGCCGTCAGGCTGAGACCGCCCAGCTGGTCCGTGGCCAGGTACGTGCACTCGGCGCCCTGTACGGCGCCGCAGCCCGCCGCACCGCCGCTCGGCGGCGCCAGCGCGCAGCGCGCGGCTGCGTCCAGGAGCGAGCCGTCGCAGTACAGGTTGCCTCGGAGGATCTGTACGGATACGGTACAGCACCGCACGGCATCACGAGGGGCCGCATGCATGCGTGCGTGATTTGTCTCGCCAGGCCGTGTTTTGAATCACCCGGACCCGGACCCGGACCCGGACCCGGACCCGGACCCGGACCCGGACCCGGACCCGGACCCGGACCCGGACCCGGACCCGGACCCGGACCCGGACCCGGACCCGGACCCGGACCCGCCCAAGCCCGTCCGGTTCGCACCGCGAGGGGAGGGGAGGACAAGGGCCAGAGGAACACGACAAGTCGCAGGGGAGGACGACTGAGGACTGGCAGAGGGGCACCACTGACAGAGGAGCTATGTGTGGGCCCGTTGGAAATGGTTACATTACAGCGGAGCACGGCCGTAGATTGCCAATGCGTCGTGCGGTGACGCGGCGGACGCGGTCGTGTACCTCTGGGTCGTAGGCCGCGCTGTCTGACAGGTAGCAGCTGCCGCCCGAGGAGCGGTCCCAGGCGCAGGCGTCGGAGGCGATTCCGACGCACGCCGATTCCGAGTTGTACAACGCGCACACACTCGCTTTGTATTGCAGATACACGAGTACCCTGCGTGCGCGTGCACAGTTTCGCCGGGACGAAGGTGGCGAGGCAGGCAGGAGTTAGGCGAGCGGGCGCACGGGCGGAAGATCAGGTAACGCCTATGCTGTTTAGAGTTTAAAGTCACTTATTGAGCACGGCAACTAGGAAGCAAGATTCAAGCTTCCTAACATGCTGCGCAGCAGCCAAGAAAGCCAACGGCAAACGGTCATTTTCCAACTTTCAAGAATCGTGAGACGCCGCGAGCCTTGCCGTCACAGATTACCGCATTGTCCTTATCAAAAAGTATGCCCTTTCATAAATTGCTGTGGTCAATGGAGCGTGTTGTGACTAAGCGAGCGCTGCACGCGTGCGGGCAAAAGCCCAATTTATCTAGCTATAAGGTGTGAGCAATTATCCTTAGCAAATATCCTTAGCAAATATCCTTATTGAGGGGTCTCCCAGAGACTTTCAATCATCATCGTCAAAGCATGAGAGTACATCCCAGGACGCGCTCACGTCGCCGCGTGCCTCTGATCGTCGAAAACAGCTCATAAAACAAAACGCTTAGAAGTCAACCGTTTTCCCATGCAACCCACCTTCCACTTATGCTGGGAGGGCGTCCACGCAGGGTCAAGACGAAGTACTGGTTAGGCTCGCAGGCACCGGCATTCGAGATGCTACGCGCATACGGATACCAGACACATTTTGGCTGCGCGGCAATTGCGAGCAGTGTGCGGCCTTGTGTCCTTCTTGTCGTGTCGGGGATCTCTGCTGACTCCCCAAGACCCCGCAGGGCTTCATGTGGCTCTCCAGAGCGTAATTTGCCCAAGCAAAACGAGTTTTCTTTACAAGCATAGCATGATATACAGTAAAGGAACAATAATAATGTGAGGTATGGCATCATTGTAAAAGGCCTTGATTAATTTGGTCCTGTTCTGCATATTGCATCATGTACTTGCCTTGCTTCGGGGGTGGTTCATTATGAGTGAGTGGCCTAGTACGAATATACGGCGCTGGGAAGCTTCCCAAGAGAGGACGTCATATTGCTGGACAAAAGCAATATAGGATAATCCTCTCTCAATCCATCTCGTCAACTGAATATTTTTTGCCTTACTTGTCTTTAAATTTGTGTTATCTTTTATGACAACAGTATCCAATTTGACTTTTTTACCACCGAACGCGCACGAACTCGGCGGATAACAGCAAGTCTGTGCTCTCTTACCTGTATATCATTACTCATCTTGTGTAATATAATGTGATCCCGCCACTGTCCCGCGCGCTGTCGACTGTGAACGATACCTTACATGAACCTGACCTACCGTGCCAACTGAAGTTTACGTGCACTTCACATTTGATGTGCAAACCGCGTCAGTGAAACTGGCCCCGTGCTGGTCCTTTGAAATGGACTGGCGGCGGTATGTTCACCGCGATTCAGGGCGGTACCGGATCCCAAAGGGGCACACCTGGGACGCCTGTGCACCCCGTGTCGTGCATTAACGGCCCACACACCATGCCTTGCAAGCTACGCACGGGGTCGTTCGATTCAAATTCCTTCCGATGTGATTACAACCTTGGTCTACGTTTGTTGCCGATGTGATTCCAAACCCACCTTGTTTCGCGTTACCAAGCGATCTTGGCAAAAGTGCAAGCAGTAACCCTCACGAAACGTTTCCATTCCATGTCAGCCTGTCGTCTGAAGTCGCAGTTGGTATTGTCTTAACACGTCATGCAACCCATGGTGCCCTTCGCCGCCGAAGCCCGAGCCAGCATTCGGGGTACTTGGGGGAAGTCTTGCATAGCGCCGCTGATTACACACGGTGGGAGGCGGTGGGTTAGCCGGGGCAGGCCTGGTAACCAGGTTCGGCGTTTCGTGCAGTCATAAATTGCGCATGCGCCAACGCTTGCCCTCCATCAAAGGCGGCTCATAACGCAGTGTTCAACTGCAACAAGATCACGAGGGCAACGCGGCGGACAATCAAGGGATATGCCGTACATCGCTGTACTGTGGAGCCTTGGTCATGAGCCCTAGTGCACGACATTTTATTGTCTTCAGCATAATCTGTACTCATACACGTGCAGATTTCATGTAAGGCCTGAAGTCGGTGCTCAGTTCAGATATAATTGTTTTGGCCAGTTGGTGGACCAGCTGTCCCTACAACGATGTCGGATTCTTCAGAATCAGGATACGATGAAGAGGAAATATCCGTTGGCGTGTAAGTAGAATGGATAAGTTGACTGCCTGTCCATGATGAACTCAATCCGGCAAGAAGGACAGCCACCGGCATATTGGTTCTTAAAAGTGTATTTTGTTATATATGTCAAGGCATATTTTTGTCTCGAAACATGTTTTCCAGTTTTGGCGGCAATAGGCTGAGGCCAACACTTATACTCCGCACTTCTGGCCGGTGCTCGCAATCCTATGCTTCCGTACGTAGGGCATTGCATAATGCTGCGGAGGCGGGAGACGTACGCACACTCGAGCGACTGTTGGGCCTGTCAGAGGAGGCGGGCGTGGTGAGTTGCCCTTGGTGGTCAAGTAGCACTCCCCGGGGCGCAGCCCCCACAGCCGAGAAGGGCCGACCAAATGGTTCCAACGGAGGAGCTCTTTGCGACTGCACAAACCCGAAGCACCCATACACTCACCGACGCGCGCTGCCCGCATTTCCCCCACACGTGCACTGCCCTGGTCACCGCAAATGCGTAACAAATCTCGCGGACCGTCTCCGCTACCCCTATCGCGACACCTATGACGAAGTAATGGTCACCCTCCTCCCCTTTCCCCCGGCCTCCGCCTCCCCTCCGCCTCCCACAGGGCCTGCCCTTGGCGGCAGTTTTCCGACGCCTGGTGAACAGCACCGACCGAAACGAGTGCACCCCCCTGCACGTGGCCATCATACACGGTGCGTGATTCCCCAGCCCGCCCCGGCCGCCATCATCAGCATAATCACAGCCATCTCGGGCCGAGGGCGGAGGTCAGCAGCACCGGACCGCAGCTCCAAGGAAGCCCTGCCTCCTCTCGGCCAGGGCCCGGGGGGACCGCACAGTATACCCGCCCCTCGCGGTGCGGGCCGACCCGGCTGTTGACCTGGAGGGCACGTGACCGCACTCCTTGCTTGATGAGGGCTCGATCTTACGAGGGGGGGGACCAGCGATGAAGCTGCTCGCTCGCAGTGGGCTGGCTGGCTGGCTGGCAGGCAGGCAGGCTACTGGCGGACTGTTCTGGGCCAACGGACTGTTCTGGGCCAACGGACTGTTCTGGGCCAACGGACTGTTCTGGGCCAACGGACTGTTCTGGGCCAACGGACTGTTCTGGGCCAACGGACTGTTCTGGGCCAACGGACTGTTCTGGGCCAACGGACTGTTCTGGGCCAACGGACTGTTCTGGCCCGACAGACTGACCCTTATGCTGCGCCACTGGGTCACATTATAAGGGTCCGTACCCAACAGAGACCGTTGCCGCCTCCTCCCACCCATGTGTGGAACTGATTGTTCTTTTAACATTGACCCCATCCGGTCCACGTGGGCCAACGGCAGTCCGCGTGCTTGTGGGGACCTGTTCCTTTTTCACCCACGGGGCCATGCCCGGCACCCTCAGGGCCATGCCCCAGGAGCCACGTCCTGATAACCCTGTCCTGGGAGGGTGTCCGGTCAACCTTGTCTTGGGAGCCGCAGCTGCGTCGGGTGCTGTCACCGCGCACACGGGGACCTCTCACGGGGCTTCCCCGCCCCCTCCCCCGGACCTTTGCTCTGGCAGCAGCGCAGTTTGAATATGTCTACCAATTTCCTATACCCCCCTGCCCCGCCCGTGTGCCAATTTCATATATTCCCCCGCCCCCTCCCCCGCCCGTCCTCACCCGCAGGGCACCCCGGCTGCGTGTCCGCGCTGCTGCGCGCCAACGCCTCCCCCTCCAAGGCCTGCGACGGCGCCCCGCCGCTGGCGCTGGCGGCCTGCCTGGGGCTTTGCGCCCACGAGCCGCGCGCGGCGGCGGGGCTGCAGATCCTGCAGGAGCTGCTGGAAGCTGGGGCGGACCCCTACGAGAGGTGGGCGCGGCGCGCGCGCGTGTGTGTGCGCGCGCACGCGCGGGGGATGTGTGTGGCATCCCCTGCGGCGCGCGGGAGGGAGGGCCAGGGGCATTCGGGATCCGCGAGTCCGGGATTCTACTACCCGGCGGTGCTGTGAGGGCGCCGGGGCGTCTCGGGGCAGGAAACGCGCAGTGTGCGGGCGCCTCCCGCGGCACGCGCTCGCCCGTGTCACTTGGGTGGACCAAGCCGGGGAGCACACCCCCCAAGGGGCCCTGTGGCAGCCGGATCGTACCTCTCCTGCGGGGCCCTGCACCCCCGTAGTGGGGGCGTGCTTCTTCCGATCGGGGCAGGACATCCATGGAGACGAGCAGCTCCAGGCCAGGACACGCATGGAGAGCGCGGCGCGCAGCCGGGGCCGCTTCCTCGCGTTGGCGCCGCCAACGAAGCGTGTCTTTCACTTGAACTTCCAATCGGCTGTGTTATACCGCATCGTTGCTGTGTACTGCTTTGTACCTGCGCTGGGCGGCCGCTCAGGGACGACGGCGGCCGCACCGCGCTGCACTGGGCGGCCGCCTCGGGTCGGGTCCCGCTGGTGGAGCTGCTGCTCGAGGGCGCTGCGGACAGTCAGCGCGCGCGGGTGGCCGCGCTGGTGGCGGACGCGGTGGGCAGCTCGGAGGGGGGGCTGCCCGCCCTGGACCGCCCGGAGCACCTGGTGGCAGTGGCGGTGAGGGGGTTGAAAAGGAAAAGGGGGGTGAGGGGGGGGTTAATAGGAAGTCGGTGGATATGTGTTAAAGTTGCGCGCTGATGCAAGAGCAAAAGTCGGTCCGGAATGTGGTGAGGAGGGGCGCGGGTTGGCGGCGGCAGCAAGCGGCGGCGGCAGCAGCAGCAGCAAGCGGCGGCGGCGGCAGCAGCAGCAAGCGGCGGCGGCGGCAGCAGCAAGCGGCGGCGGCGGCAGCAGCAAGCGGCGGCGGCGGCAGCAAGCGGCGGCAGCACGCGGCGGCGGCAGCAAGCAGCGGCGGCGGCAGCAAGCGGCGGCAGCACGCGGCGGCGGCAGCAAGCGGCGGCAGCACGCGGCGGCGGCAGCAAGCGGCGGCGGCGGCAGCAAGCGGAGGCACGGGAGGGAGGGAGGGAGGGAGGGTCCCGGACCCGCGGTGTTGGGACCTCCAGGAGGGAAAGAAGCCCTAGGGGAGGTGCTGCCTTTGCGGCGGGAGGAGAGGGAGGGGGGAAGGAAGGGCAGGGCAGGATGGCGGTCTCGTCGACCGACCCTGTGTGCAGCTGAGCCGTCCCCGGGGCGTGCTACCCCTGCCTGCATATGGCGCATGTGGATACAGTGCGGACGGTACCATCCCCGTTCGGCACTCGGCTCGTGAGGCCACCGACGGCGCCGGCCCCCCCGCCTGGCAAGATGTTGGCATGTGCCGCGCGTGGGCCCCCTCGGCCCCCAAACGGTACTTCACCGTTTTACAATCGGGCCGTCGTTCTGGCAGCAGCAGCAGCAGCAGCAGCAGCGCAGTTTCAAAATGTCTGCCAGTTTCCGATACGCGATACGCGATACCTCTCGGCCCCCAGGACCAAGACGGCTTCACGCCGCTGCACCTGGCGGCCAAGTTCGGCCACAGCGACGCGGTGGCGCACCTGCTCCGGGTGGCGGAGGCGTCGGGCGCCGCCGTGGCGGCGGCGGGAGCGGAGCTGGCCCGGACGGCGGCGGCCGCGACGGAGGCCGCGGCGGCAGCAAAAGCGGCGGCGGCGGCAGCCGCCAACGGCGACGGCGCCGCCGTCGGCGGCGGCCCGCTGTCGGCGCCGCCGTCACCGGTGCAGCCGCCCAGCGCTGCCGCGCTGGCGGCGCTACTGCCCCTCGCGGACCTCACCGCGCTGCTGCGGTCGAAGACGCGGCAGGAGGGCCACACGCCGCTGCACCTGGCGGCGCTGTACGGCAAGACGGCGGCGGCGCTGGCGCTGCTGCGGGCCCTGGCGGCGCGTCCCGACGGCGGGGGGGGAGCGGCGGTGGCGGCGGCGCTGGCCCTGGGGGACAAGAAGGGCCGCACCCCGGTTGACCTGGCGCGGCGGAGGGGCCACACGGTGGGTTGTAGCAGCCACTAGCTGGCCGTAGCTGGCAATAGCAGGCAGTAGCTGCAGCAGGTGCAGGATTTCTGGGAAGGGCACGTTGGCTGGGCCAGCGGCGACGGCGGCGCCCTGCCGCGGGCGACCTCGGGGCATGGCTTGAGGGGTCCCACGCGGGCTGTCGCCTGTCCGGCGGAGGCCCTAGTGGAGCACCGCGGTGTTCAGAACCTCCCTGCCAGCTTGCTTGCTTGCTTGCCTTAGCTGCCTGCCAACTGCCTGCCTAACGGACTGGCCCCGGCCATCCTCCCCCAACTCTGCTCCGCACTGGCTCACTGCATCCTCATCGACTCACCGCAACCTCACCGGCTCATCCTCATCGACTCACCGCAACCTCACCGGCTCATCCGGCACCGGCACCCGTCCGCAGGCGCTCGCGGACCTTCTGGCTGAGGCGGCGGCCGGCAGGCACGTGCCGACGGCGACGGCCGACGACGCGCCACCACCCGCCGCCGCCGCCGCCGCTGCCCCCCGCACCCTGCTGCTCGCTCCGGAGGAGTGTCTGCTGCACCGGACCGCTCCGGAACCCATCCAGAGGTCGGATTCGGAGCCGCCGCCGGAGAACGTCCACCGGCTGCACGTGTTGACTCAGGAGGGTGGGTCGGGCGGCGGGGGGACGAGGTGGGGCGGGTGGAGGCGGGAGGGTGGGAGGGTACGGGCTGGGGGGTTGGAGGCGGGGGCGGGAGGGTGGAGGCGGGGGTGGGGTGGTACGGGCTGGGAGGGTGGTCGGGCGGCGGGGGGATGGGGGCCAGAGGGTGGAGGCGGGAGGGTTGAGGGTTGGGAGGTGGGGGCGGCAGGGTCGATGCGGCCCTGGGTAGCGGGGTCGTTCGGGGACGGCGCGATGAGCCCGACAGTCATGCAAGGTGTGCTCCAGATCTGCTGATGAAGGCCATCAGCAGGTGCGGGGGAAGGGGGCTTCAAAAGAACAGAAAAAATCAAGCCGGGCGGGAGGGCCCACGGGGCCTCTGGTGGCTGCGGGCGGGGTGAGGAGGGGCCTGCCGCAAGGGATGCGCCCACAGCCCTTGGCTTCCCATTTCGACCGAACGGGCCACGCGGCTTCCTTCCCTGCCATCCCACTGCGGCCGAACCCCCTACCACCCCATTGCGGCCAACCCCCCTGCCACCCTCCTCTGCCCCGTGTCGTCCCTCACAGCCTCGGGCATCCTGCACAACACCGAGTTCTCCGATGTGGAGTGGCGCACCAGCGGGGTCCCGCAGGTGGGGGGGAGAGGGAGGGAGGGATGCGGGGCCGACGGTTCCCCATTTTTCGCGGTTTCACTGTCTTGATTGACAAAGGGGGACTGACGGACTGACTGACGGACTGACTGATTGGCTGACCGACTGACGGACTGGCTGTATTCATCCTTGCACGCACGGCGGTGTCAGCCGCAGTGTCGTGCTCTTTTATCTCTCAGCACCTGATCGTTCGCGCCGAATGGCGGCGGTGGAGAGATGTGGAGCAGCTGCGTTGCCTGACGCCGGTGGGGGGGGCCACTCCTCGTCCCCTTGCCCCACCCGCCCGTGATTCTCCTCCTCCCCCTCCCCCCCTCCTCCCCCTCCTCCCCCTCCCCTTTCTCCTGCCCCTGCCCCTGCTCCTCCGCCTCCTCCCCCTGCTCCTCCTCCTGCCTTGTGCTGCAGGCCGCCATGGTGGATGTGCTGCGCTGCCACGACTGGTCCTACGTGAGGAGGGTCATACAGGTGAGGGCGGGGCAGCATCCATCCATCCGGGGGTGGGGGTGGGGGTGGGGCAGCAGCCCGGGGGCAGGGAGGTGGCAGCTCGCTGCAAAAGCCGCGCCACCCACCTCTCTCCGTCTTCCTGCGGCTGTCCTCACTCTTCGGTCATGACCAACAGCCTCCTGCCCCTCCCTCACCTCCTCTCCCTCCCTCCTCTCTTCCCTCCTCTCCCTCCCACCTCCTTCACCTCCCCCGCCACCTCCCGTTCCCCCTGACAGGCCTGTGATGCGATCCCCGACGCGCCCGCCTCCGTGGGCTCCCTGGACCTGGACACCGCCATCAGCCGCCACACCTGGAGGGCGGCGCTGGTGGCGGCGGGGTCGGTGTGCGCCGCGGTGGATGAGGTGCTGGCGGGCAAGGTGGGGTCCCCGCGCGTGCGAGCACGTCTAGGGGAGGGGAGGGGAGGGGAGGGGAGGGGAGGGGAGGGGAGGGAGGGGAGGGGAGGGGAGGGGAGGGGAGGGGAGGGGAGGGGAGGGGAGGGGAGGGGAGGGGAGGGGAGGGGAAGGAAGTGTCAGAGCGGAGGGAGGTTTTCATTATTTCGCTGTCTTCTTGGACAAAAAGGGGAAGAAAATGGAGATGAGGGGAAGGAAGTGTCAGAGAGGAGGGGAAGGCAACCGGATGCACCGCCTGCTGTACGGATGTGCCGGAATGTGATGCTTACCGCCCTCCGCCCGCTCCCTCACACCCACCTGGGGGACCACCCAAACACCCAAACACCTCGTCCGCAGGCCCGCAACGCCTTCTGCGCGGTGCGGCCCCCCGGCCACCACGCCGGCCCCGGCGGCATCGTCACCAACCCCAACGACTCCCACGGCTCCCACGGCTTCTGCATCCTGTCCAACGTGGCCATCGGGGCCGCGTACGCCATGGCCGTGCACCGCCACGCAGGTACGACACACACGCGCGCGCGCGAGTCCTGCTGCTTGAAGGGTCTGCCGTACGCCGTACACCCTGGACATTTCCCCGCGAAATGCAGCTGTGTGGAGGTCTTTGACTGTAACCGCGTGTGTGTGCGTGTGTGTTTAAAAAAGAAGCCCGCCCAACCCGAACCAAGGACCAATATACTTACCATATTAATCTGCGTATTGGAAAACATGAAAACAGCAACAAGGCAGCCGTGTGCGTGTGTGTGTGATGGTGTGTGTGACGTACGCTGACACACGCAGGCATCAGGCGGGTCGCCATCGTGGATTTTGACGTACACCACGGCAACGGCACTCAGGTGGGGTAGGTCGTAGGTGTGAGCGAGCGCGCTGGGGAGGAAGGGCGGGAGGCGAGAGGGGGGGGCCGGCGGGTTGGTCCTGGAGGGTGGCGGGTGCGAGAATGCCGCTGAGCGCAGCAGGCCTAACCCGACTGACCACATGACCCTCCCTGCCTATCTATGCTATCATACATGCACCCTACCGTGCAGCCAGCCTCTTGACACGCATACTTGACGGCTATGGGTCGGTGGATGGTTTGTCTCAGGGACCTCACCACCACCCCCACCCCCACCACCACCACCACCCCACCACCACAGTAACCGCCACCCCACCCTTGCGCTGCCTGCCGGGGAATCCCCCGCCCCTCCCCCGGGTGACGTCCCCAGGCCTGTGTCCTCAACACGTCACCCTCCATCCGTACACTCTCGCTCCGTACGCCGTACAGCGACGGCCAGCAGCACTTCCCCGTGTACAAGCCCTGGCTGGGCGACGGGGACGTCCACAACATCTTCTTCGCCAGGTGACTTGGGGGCGGGTGGTGATTGAGGCAAGGGGCTCCTGAGGCAAACGGGGGGGGACAGGGTTTAAAATGAAAAGAGAAAGGAAACCCAGAAACGAACTTGGGCACACCCACATCGGGGACGGGGGACGGGGGGAGCGGACAGCAGCATTGGGACGGTGCGCTGCGGCTGACGCTGCAAGCGGAGCTGAAGCTGGGATTAGGACTGGGTGGCACCTGGACAGTGCCTAGAAGGAGGTCGGCGCATGGCGGTGTGTCGCGCATCTGGATCTGGATCTGGATCGAGACCGGGGCGAGGCCGCGAGGGCCACTTGGACGCCGCCGCGATGGTCACCCGTACAGGGAGTGTACGGGAATGACGATACACTTGTTGTGCTGCTCCTGCGGCTGTCTCACTGCATGTGACGGCAGCAGTGCTGTTAACGAGTGGATGGACTGGAACGGGCCCTGTCGCGCACTCGGTGCTGTGTCGCAGTGTCCAGGGCTTTGGCCGCCGCGGCTCCGTCGGGGGCTGGTTCTACCCGGGTTCCGGAGCAACGGCCGACAGCACCATCGCGCCGTTACTCAAGCCGACGGAGCCCGCCGCCGCCACCGCCGCGGGGACCAGCGGCGGGGGCGCAGGCGGCGGCAGCAGCGGCGGCGGCGCGCCGCCGGAGGGCGCGGGCGCGGCGGCAGCAGCCGTGGCCGCCGGCCTCAGCGCGGCGGCGGCGGCGGGCGCCGCGGCGGCGGCGGCCACGGCGGCGGCAGCCGCCGGGGGAGCCGCCGGCGGCGCGGGCGCGGCCGGGCCCGCCTCCGCGTCCGCCGGCGGCTCCGCGGCCGGCGGCAGTGGCAGTAGCAGTGGCAATGGCGGGGGCGTTCCTGAGGACCCAGATGGGGAGTTCCGGGGCACCTATGACGTCACCGTCGTCGGGGGCCCCCGGATCATCAATGTGGGCATTCCAGGGCCAGGTGAGCCAACCAACCAACCAACCAACTCGTTCAACTAACCAACCAACCAACCCGTTCACGGGTGCCGCGGGCTGCCGTGGCGACCAATCTGGCAAACGGCGCCCGGGGGTGCCGCAGATGGGCGGGGCGCGGCGTTGGTTGGTTGGGTGGTTGGTTGGTTGGTTGGGTGGTTGGGTGGGTGGGTTCCTGTCGGCGCTTCCGCCTGTGAGCTGTCCGTGTGTGCCTTACGTGGAATTACCACAGGCGCGAACTTTGGGCCGCAGTGCGCGGTTTCGGTTTCGATGTGTGGGTATATGTGTGTGTGTGTTTGGGTTTGGGTGTGGTGGATGAGTGGATGGAGCCGCGAGGCAAGACTGTGCCGGTGTCTGTGTGTGGGGTGTGGGGCGGGCGCCGCCGCCCTGGCGGCCGACAGCCATGACAGCGCCACCATCGAGGTCGATGTCGCTGTCGATGTCTCTGCCGGGGGGGGGGTGTACCTCGGCCACCCCCTTGACTGAGGGGTTTGGGGTCCCGACCCTCCGCGCTCGCAGGTGGCAAGCCGCGCATGTGGCGGCGGGCCTGGCGCGACAAGATCCTGCCCGCGCTGGCCAACTTCAGGTGCGTGTGTGTGTGTGGGGGGGGGGGTGCAGGCCTGTGTATTTATGAGAACAAGCACGTGTGTTTAGTGAGAAACCGGAGGGGACGGTGCGGACCTAGAGGTAAGGCCCTCTAGGCGTCCTTGCGATCCACACTGGCGACTTTTGAGCCCCCGCGCACCGCCCAACCGCGTGCCGCCATGCCTGCCTGCCGTGGGTCGGACCCGTGGGTCGGACATCATCTCCCCAGGCCGGACATCATCTTCGTGTCCGCCGGCTTCGACGCGCACAAGAAGGAGGACCTCAACCTGCGGTAGGCGGGCCTTCCAGGGAGGGGCGGGAGGGTAGAAGATGACTGAGCCGCGAAAAGCGAAGTCCAGCGCAATAGTCGGGAGGGTGGAGGTGAAGCACAACTTGGGATGCCCACTTCCTTGGGAGGGAGGGAGGGAGGGAGGGAGGGAGGGAGGGAGGGAGGGAGGGAGGGAGGAGGGAGGGAGGGAGGGAGGGAGGGAGGGAGGGAGGGAGGGAGGGAGGGAGGGAGGGAGGGAGGGAGGGAGGGAGGGAGGAGGGAGGGAGGAGGGAGGGAGGGAGGGAGGGAGGGAGGAGGGAGGGAGGGAGGAGGGAGGGAGGGAGGGAGGGAGGGAGGGAGGGAGGGAGGGAGGGACCCACACTTTGGGGACGCCCTGTCCCCTGACCACCAGCTACCTGCCCCTCCTGCCCCCCAGCTACGTGGGTGTCACTGAGGCCGATTACGAGTGGCTCACCGGGCAGCTGGTGGAGGTGGCCAACGCCTGCTGCGGAGGCCGCCTGGTGTCGGTGCTGGAGGGCGGCTACAACCTGAGGGGCGGGGCGCTGGGGAGCGCCTTTGCGCGCAGGTGAGGGGGGGAGGGGGGCAGGGCGGGGGGCGGCAGAGAGAGCAAGGGGGTGCGGTGCAGGGCGAGGCAGGTGCGGGGCGGTCCGGGACGAGGCAGGTGCGGGGCGGTGCGGGACGAGGCAGGTGCTGACAGCAGATTGCCCGCTTTAGAAACCAACATGCGCACACACACGCCCGCTGTCACGCACGGGTGTGTGTGTGTACTCGGCCCCTTGCATTTCAGGCACTCCTGTCCTGCCTACCTGAGAAACACACCCCGCTGTCACGCACTCCCGCTCTACCTGCCCACGAACGCACCCGCCCGCTGACTGCGGTAACTTACTGGTGCCGATCATCATCGCCACAGGTTCCTCACCGCGCAGCTCCAAACCCGCTCATTCTCAACACGCCCTAACGCACCTGCCTCACCACCACCACCACCACCACCGCCGCAGTGTGGCCGCCCACGTCCGCGCGCTGGCGGCGCCCTGCTCGTCCAAGTACGACCCGGCTGACGCGGAGTCGGAGCGCGCGGCGGAGAAGGCGCTGGAGGCGAGGAAGGCGGCCAAGGCGGCGGCGCTGGCGGCGGGTGGGTCGGGAGTTTGGAGAGCTGAGGGCGTCGGGGCCCCTCCCGGGGTTTCCTGAGTACCTAGCGTCGGTGGTGGTGGGCCGTTGGGCCGGATGGGTGGAGGAGCGGCCAAGTCAGAGGCTGCAAAGAACCAGATTACGCGAGGCGCGGGCGCGAGGGCGGGCAGTTAGACGGTCAGTCATTCGGTCGGTCGGTCCGTCGGTCGGTCAGTCCCCTAGTGTTGAGAGAGGGGACGCATCACGCCTCACTCGACCAGGACTTCGGCGACCCCGACGGACACCACAGGCGGGGCACTCGGCCGGACGCGCATCCCCTGCACGACCGCCAGGATCGCCGTCACGAGGGGAGGTGCCGGCGTACCGTAGCTCGCCGTTTCAGTGCTCATCCACCGACGCGGCGACGCGGTCCCCATGCCCCCGGGTAGTACCCTGGGAGCCGCTGGCATGCGCGAGGGGACCAACCCGACAGGATGCCCCGAGCCGCCCTGGCCCTCCCCGCCCCCCTTTCATGACCCATGCTGCGATGCAGGCATCATCCCGCCGGCCGGGCTCGTCACGCCCCGCTCCGCAGCCCCCACACCGCGACCCTTCCCGCCCCCTGCTGGCGGCGGAGGTGAAGGCGGCGGAGGCGGAGGCGGCGGCAGCGCGGTGCCCATGGACACCGATGTGTCTCCGGCGGCGACGGCGCCGCCAGCGGAGGCGGCGGCGGCGCCGCCGCCGGGGTCGGCGGAGACCGCGGCAGGCCCCGCGGACGGATCGGTGCCGCCGGGCAGTGAAGAGCCGCCGGCGAAGCGGCGGCGGCGGCCCGTGGACTACGCGGCGTTGAACGCGCAACTGGAGAAGGAGGCGGAGACGCAAGGGGCGGAGGCAGGGGCTGGAGGTGCGGCCGCCGCCGCAGCCGATGCCGCCGACGCCGCTGCCGTCGGCGACGCTGACGTCGGCGCGGCCCCTGGCGGGGATGCTGCCGCTTGAGTTGGCCGTTGGTCGTTGGTCACCTCTTTAACCTCTGATGGTTGCGCGAGGACGTGTGGGGGCACGGCGGCCGCGTGTGCATGTGTGTTTAGGGAGCAACTCGCTCGTGCGTATGTGTATGTATGTGCGGGGGGGCGTTGTGTCGCCTCAGTCCGCAGCCCTCACACACGCAAAGCCACCGGAGGCTCGCTGGCGGTGGCGGGGGAGGTCCATTCGAGACGGCACGTACGTGCACGGCGCCGTCGTGAGGAGTTTTTGTCGTACACTGTGTCCCTTGCGTGTCAGATTTTGGTCGTACACTGGTTGCCCCCTGCGCCCCCTGAAGGTTGGGCGCTTTGGCGGCTTGCCCGACAAACTAGCCCGGTGATTGTGATCGTGGTAATTTCTCGAGCGACACTGTGAATCGTGGGAATCCCCCCGGGTGGAGGGAGTGGTTGCTGGCTGGGCCGTCACAGCCGCACCCCGGGGCCCCTCAGCCCCCCGCATGGACACAGGCACGGGGCTGTCGGCCGTCGATCCCCGTTCTACACATACCGGGTAACGGGCACACATACGGGACCGATGGGCTGTGGATGCCCTTGTGAGGTAGGGTACCCCCGCGACCCGCCGCGCTGCCGCACGCCACCCAGGGGCCTTGACGCTCCCCCTCATGGCAGCTGCTGTCGGTGTGCAGGGGAGCGTGGGCGCGTCGCAGTCCACCCGCACTCGAGAAGACACAGCTCGCCCGCTGTACCGCGCAAGACTGCCGCGATGCGTTACAGCCTGTTACAGCAGACGAGATCAAGGCGGGGCGATGGTGGGCACTCCCATCCCGGCCATATCACGAGCGGCTGAGTCGGCGCCCCCGACCCCGGCTGCCCTGGCACTTCTTACGTCAGCAGAGCAGTCATACTTCCTGACAGCCCCACCAAACTAGTTGATCAAAGCGGTCCGGCCAGCTCCCAGCCCCGCAGCGTCTTGGGCCCCCCAACACCAACCCGTTGGAACTTGGAAGCTGCGCGAATGGCCGGTGGTAGCGATGCCAGTCCATGTTGCAGTCCGTGTTGCACTGGAACACCCGGGGTTTCGCCGCGGCTACACGTGTCGGAACCCCGCACGAACCCGGCCAACGAGCTGCGTCCCCGGGCACCCGAGTCTCGAAACGCGTCAAACGCCTCGCATGCGCAGGGAGGCAGGGTGGGTTGGGTCGTAGAAGGCAGGCCACTGCCCCGGCAGAGAGCCGGGTCACAGCCGTCACCGGGTTCGGTGCGGTCTTCCCTCCCTCCAGCACACCAGGGCGCGGCGGCCGATTCGGCCACGCCCTGCCCTGGTTGCATTGGTTGGCTGCAACACAACACAAGGCTCAACTTTATCGTGTCAATCGTAGTGTCATCACGGCCGCGGCTGCGCTCCCCTGGCCGCCTCCCCTTCGCGGCCACACACCGGCGGCAGGTGACCCGCACCCACTCCCGGATTGCGACGCCCCCCGGGTCATTCCGCGCCGCCACCGCCTCCGCCGCCAGCCCCCAGTCCACCGGGCAGCCCTCCGCGACCAGCCAACGCAGCACAGCGAGACGAGCTCCGCCCTCCAGCGCCCGAACGAACACGCCAGTGCCGTCAGCCGCTGGGCCCCCGGGGCACCCCAGCCGCCGCAGGCAGCGCAGGGTGGCCAGGTCGCCGTTCCCAGCGGCGCCAACGTACAGCTCGATGGGGTCCTGGACATGGGGGAAGGCCAAAAGAAATAAACCCGATGAACGAACCCGGGCACACCCAGAAATACTCAGCATACTTACGCGGCGGGGTGGGTTGCAGGTGGGGAGGGAACGGTGCTGAATCGTATCGCAGTCTGAGGGTTCGTGGCTGCGTCACGGATCTGCTTGACCGAGCTGGCTTTGTGACCACGCGACGCGGACACAAAGACACTTTTCGACGTCGGCAAAAGGCCCCAAGCATCTATCTACACAACAACCTCACGCTTCCTTGCAGGGCAACAAAGGCAGCTGTACGGCAGCTCCCCAGCAGCTGTCGCGCCATTGTCTCCTTGATATGCAAGGAGGCCACTGATGTACATAAGTGGCAAGAAGTGTGTTGGTATAAAAAAATCGGTTACTTCCGTACACCCCCCCCCACACACACACACGTGCCCGTCATGCATTTTACAGGTCGGTAACTAATCCGTTTGCGTGCGTCGTGCGTCTCCGTATTTAGTATTTGCGGTATGATTTGCCTTGCGGTGGTGGCGCGGCTGCCTTGTCCGCGCGCCTGCATATGGTAAGTTTTTTCCTCGCAGGTTCTATGGTAAGTATATTGATACCTGGGATCGGGCGGGCGGGCGGGTTGCAATTCTAAACACACACACGTGCCCGGGGTACCCCCTCTCCAATAGGCCAGCTGCCTGATGACTCTTGGAAGGCCTCCCCGCCAGCCCCACATGTCGCCGCACCCCGGTCCGGGCTCCCCACCCCCTCCCCCCATCAGACTGGGTAAGTCGGACCTGTATGGGGGCTGCCCGCCAGCCCCACCCCGGTCCGGGCTCTCCCTCCCGCTCCCCCCCCCACACACTCGGACCCCAGCTCACCCCCATGGGGCAGCCCTCCTCCACCATCCACTGCAGCAGCGCCGCGTTGCCGGCCTTCACAGCCGCTCGCCTCAAACGCCCCAAAGCTCGCCCCACGCGCACCCCAGCTGCTGCCGCAGCCACACCACCAGCTCAAGGCTGCCGGACTGGGCCGCGCGCTCCACCATCTCAGCTCCTGCAGCGCCGCCCGTAGCGCGTCCCTCCACACCGGCGGCGCTGCCGGCGCCGCCGCCGCCCACTGCAGCGTCGTCAAGCACCCGCGCCCCGCCGCATCCAGGACGATACTGGTCGGCACCGGCCAGCAGCGCGCCGCGAGTTCCGCCAGTACCTCCAGGTTGCCCCTCCAAGCTGCGGCGTTGACGACTGTTTATTTGTTCCTCAAGGTCAATGGATCCTCCCCGCCACCGCCGTCATCCGCGGGCTGCAGCAGCAGCCGAAGAACGGGCAGACTGCCGAGACATGCAGCCCTCCACACGATCTCGTCCAGGTACTTCAACCGCCCCAGGGGGCCCCGCTGCTGCAGCGCCCGCAGTCGGTCCATGGGGCCGTGGCGCAACAGGATCTCCTCCACCGGAGCCAGTTGGCTCAGCGGGCACGTCCCGAACCTCGTTTCCACCCACTGCAGCTTGTCCCGCCAGTCGGACAGGCGGCTGCTGACGGCCGCCGCGACCAGGTTCGGCAGCCTTCCCTGAACAGCCATGACGCTGCGGTCCGGGACCCCCAACCGGTCGGTCAGCCTCTTCACCGTCTCGAGACTGCAGCCACGCAGTGCCCCTTCGACCACGCGAATCCGCTCGTCATCGTCCATGTTCCGGAGTTGAGGGACCAGGGCTTCTAACAGCCAGTCCACGAGGTCGATGTGGCCGTACATGGCGGCATCCCTCACCAAATGGGCGACGCCGTATCCGAATCTGAGGGCACCCTCGGCCACCAGCCGCTCGCACACGTGGCGGTGACCGCCGGAGGCCGCCGCGTCGCACAGCGCCCCGATGCCGTTGTGAAGCTCCTGGTTCTGTTGCAAATGCCAGCGGAGAACGTCCAGGTGACCGGCTTCCGCGGCCACGGTCGCGGTGCACAAGTCGACGGGACAGCGACGCGCGGACAGCCATTCGCACACGTGCACGTGGCCTCGGGACGCGGCATAGTAAACCACTAAGCATAGCTCCAGGTTCAAACCCGCCGCGCCGACGGCCACCTCCAGCGCTCCAGGTTCTCCAGGCTGCCGCTCTGGGCCGTCAGGTTGACCAGGGTCAGGCGCTGTTCGCTGGTAAGGTCACGTGTGGCGCCCGGGCGGCCCCAGCGCCAGACAAAGGCGTGGTGAGGGACGGGATTCGACAGTAAGACCGTTCGGCTGCCGGTGTAGATCTCACGACAGGCCGTGTTGATAAGCGGGAAGGTGCAGGCGGCCTCCGCAGGGTGTAGGAAACCGGTAATGTGGATTGCCAACCCAGGGACAGAGATCACGTCTAGGAAGTTCTTTCTTGCGACATGTTGAGGTTGTGTGTATTTCTATGCAAAAGTCATCGGCTGAAAGAAGACGTGATACCCAGGCCTTGCTACGACCACGTTACTGATCAATCAGTAAGGAGTTGACGTTCGGTAAGACTGTAGATTGTAGAGTTAGGATGCCATCCGTCTGGGCGCTGCGCTTATCGTACCTTACATTGTGTCAAATCAAATAGATCCGCACCTACCAGAAGTGCCTGAGCTCCTCCGCGGGGAGTGCCGTAAGCTCAAGCTGCCCACAGCATCGTGTCCGACCAGCCTGGCACGCTCCTCGTTACCTGCTCCTGGCGCGCACTCAACCGTGCTTTACATGGGCCACGACATGTACCTCGCTGTCAGCTTGGCACAGCCCCTCCTAGTGCCCCCCCCCACCACCACCACCGCCACACGATCCCCTCCGTGCCTGACCGACAGCAGTTGGATTCGCTGTGCCGGGGCGGAAGGGCGCCGTCAGGAGCTGTGATGCCCCTGCGACCCACCGCATTGCACGCCGTCGAACTACGCGCCTGGGCCCCCACTCGGGGCGGGGCCCTCAGATACGGTGTTTAAAGATCGACCCCCGGGAGTGCAGTTGTGCCGGCTGATGTGGGGTGTGTGACCGGTCAACAACCCGATCCGTGTTGCCCCTGAATGGGAAGCGAGGTGGTACAGAGCGCCGCAGTCAAGCCCGGCCACAACGAGGTCTTCGCGCACTGGCGGGCCAAGATGAGGCCCCCCGGCAGGACGCCGCAGCAGCGGCCGCCACCGCCGGCGGTGCGGGCGGCAGCGGCGGCGCCTCCGCCTCCGTCGAAGTGATGGCGACGGCGACGGCGGGTGCGGCGGCCTCGGCGGGTCCTGGTGGAGGGTTAGGAGCTTGGCGGACCGTTTCGGGACTTCTCAGAATACAGGTGGGGAAGTGTTGGCGCGGGAGGTTGGGGGGCCATTCGTTCGAAGAGCCTCCTTGACCGCATGTGACAGGGTAAGGGAGACATTGATTTTGTACGACATCCCGTATCGCTTCTGCGGGCTCGACCACGCGGGGCTTGACTTCCTGTTTTGTTGCTGATACGTCTGTGAATCCGCTTCTATCTTCTTTGCCGTCAATGCGTCAAACACTAGGGTCCGAGGCACCTTCAATCCGAGCGAAACCTGGCGGGAATTGTTTCTTTCTCAGCAGAGTCAGCATCCTCGACGAGCAATGTCGGGTTGCATAATAATAATCGTGACAATGTTCTATATTTCAGCTGGTTCTTACTCCAGGGATCCAGGGAAACGTTCGCACGTGACGTTCGAAAATGACATGCAAAAAGTCAATACATGTGTCCGTGCTGCCACATGGTGTTTTTTTCGTAAAATCACAACCATGTGTTGTTGTACGATTCCGAAGTGCGTTTTGTGACGACAAGGGATACACATACGCTAGAACGGTATTATGGACGAAGCTTTCTCTACCCCGTCTTGAAACTGCTGAGCGATACTGGAAAATTCTGAGAAATTTGGAAATGTGCCGTCCAAAGCAACGGTTAACCGCCATAACGTCACCACGGGTCGCGAGTGAGGGAACGTTCACACTCCAATATGCCTGGCACGATGACTTACATGATAATCAGATGAATAAAGCATTATGATTCAGAGCCGTAGCAGCCGGGTGATGCAAGGTCAGTCCTGGGAGCTCTTCAAAAGCCGATCCCCTCTAACAAGGCGTTTTACGGCAACAGTCAATGGGAATTTCATATAATCTGACTGATGTACGCCCGAGCGGCCTTGGCGATTTGCGTTCTTGCGCTCTCGAACACCGGGACATATGCAGCATTACAAAATTACACCGAGGCCGATCATGATTACATATCAGCTCCAAAACATCGTGGAAACCCGTCCGTTCTCGGCTCGTGCGTGCGGCTGCGTGCGGGAGCCTTCATCGGCCACGCGGGCGTGGTGCGCTCAAGGGAGCGGACATGCCTTCAGTTCACTTATTCTTCACCTGCCAGACTGCATCGTATCCCAGACCCAGCGGCACTTGACCCTGCTTGGCGGTTGACACTCGCCATGCTCGACTTGGCCACCAGCGGTGAGTGCTCTGGGCCTTGCGCCTGATGCGATGGAGCCACCCTCCAGTTCAGCCACGGACAGTACCTCCGGCGCATTCACCCCGTTGCCGTACTCCTCTTGGACCCTCGTCGCCGCGCTCACATCTCACATCGCACACCGTGTTGACTGACCCTCGCGTTGCTGTCTCTTAACTCTTTACTCACGGCGAAGGGTCAGGCTTCGAAAACGCCCATCACCTTCCCATCGTCTCGGCCATCCGGCGTCCCCACCCCGACCCGGCCGTCACACCCTCTGCCCACTGACGCCCCCACCTCGTCCGCCTAACAACAACTGACGAAGTGGCCTGGCCGCCTCCCACCGCCGCACCGCCCCTGACGGCTGCCCCTCCGATTCCTCACCCCGCCTCCAGATCCGGCGGCGCTGCTCCCCTCCCTGCTACTGCCGTCGCCGCCGCCGCCGCCGCCGCCGCCGCAGCAGCAGCATTCGAGCAGGCGGGGGCGGCAGGGTCAGCCTCAGCTGCAACTGCCCGACCCGCTGATCTACATTCCGGAGGCTGTAGCGGACGGCGGCTCCAGGGGGGAACCCCCCGGACACGACCTCGCCGCCGACCTCGGTCCTGCCGGCATAGGGCCCCCCGGGCATCCTGTGACGGCCCTAGGGCCCCAAACGACCCATGGGTCTTCACATCTGCGACCCTCGCAGGAGCGCGGGCCGCTGCAGCAGGGGCAGCGAGGGCAGGAGCAAACGGCGGGGCAGGATATGGCGACGGCGGCAGCGACGGAGAGGGGTGCGTTGGGGGAGGAGCACGACGCGCCCGCGCGGCCCCAGCTAGCGGAGGTGGCGGGGCCGGCACGACCAGCATCAGGTGTACTGCAGCTGTCGTATTGCCGTGTGTTGGTGCTCGTCCTGCCGGCCACGTCGTGTCGCCAATTGGACGCCGCCTGCCGCGCCGCCGCCGCCGCCGGCGTCCTTCAGGACCGGCCGGGGGCGGCGGCGGCGGCGGCGGCGCAGCTGCCGGAGACCCTCTTCGGACCTTCCGGTGCCGGTGACCAGAGCTGCGACCGTACAGTTGCCGTACGGGTACCTGACGATGTCTTCCAAGTGAGGTTGCCACGAACGGGCGTGTCGCTGTCCAATGGCCCAGGTGCCGGGGGTTCTAACGGTGCCGGGGACTCCAGGGGAGCCGAGGACTTCAGCGGCGGCGCTGCCGCCGCTGGCCCATCCTCGACGGAGGCGGAGGTGGTGGAGGTACGGCTCCGGGCCGTCACCTTCGTGTGCGGCACTGAGGCTGCGCTGGCAATACATTTTCCGTACACGGCGACGGTCGAGGCAGGAGCTGCTGGGTTGGCTCTTGTGTTGCAGCAGGAGCTGGGCCCTGGGCAAGGCTCGCCGGCGGCGGCGGCGGCGGCGGCAGCGGCAGCGTCGGCGGCCGCCACCGCAGCGGCACTTCGCAGGCGGCTTAGCGCTCGCTCCGCCGCCGACGCAAGAAAACGAGGGCTGAGGCTGCCAGCGGCGGCGGCGTTTGCCCCCGTCGCCGCCGCGCTGACGGCGGCGGCGGTGTCGGCGGCGGTTGTTATATCTTGTATTTGGTGGCGTCACCATCGCCAGAGGCGAGTAGACAGCGTCTCCAAGCGCGGGCAGTCGCCGTCGCCGCCGCAGCCGCCGCTGTCGCGGCCGCTGCCGACGTCGACGGAGACGCAGCTGGTGACGGCGGAGGCGGAGGCGGAAGCGGGGTCGGGCCCGTACGACGGCGTCACGCCGAGTGCCAGCCGCCGCGTGAATGGCATCCGGGAATTCGCGCCAGACCTGCTGGCCACCATCACCGGTACGTGTCGTACAAATCAGGTGGGGGACTAGGTACTTTCTTATGTCGTACTTACGGGTGCAATAGTCGTACGGCTGCGGTACGGAGGGATGGTCAGTGCGGGGGCAGCGGCGGAGGGGCAGCGGGGGGCAAGGGCGGCCGGGGCAACTGTACTGCGTAATGTACTGCGGATCTCATCCTCTCCTGTCCGTGATGGTGAATCTGCGTCCAATCCCAACCAACTCGCTCATAACGGTTTTGCACGGTTCTTAACGATTCTTAACGAACTCCGTTGTCCCGTTGCTGCGCTGGCGCACTTGATGATGTACGACACGCGGCACAGACACGATCAGCGACGCCGGGGCCGGCGGCGGCGGTACGGGCACCGGCACCGGCACGGGGACCGGCACCGGAGCGGGTGTCGGCGACATTCCCGTCCGCGTTCTCGCCGGTCCGCCGCCGCCGCCGCAGCTGCAGGGCGTCCACCGGCTGCCCAGTGTCGAGTTCGCCCGCCACCTGCGGCCCGCCGGCGACACGGACGGCGACGGCGAGTTCGACAGCCGGGAGGCCGCCGGTAGCGGCGGCGGCGGCGGCGGCGCCGCCGCCGCAGCGCGGCCGCTGCGAACTGCGCGAACTGGCGGAGGCGGCGGAGGCGACGGAGGTGACGGCGGCGACTCGACGATGGTGGCGGACGCCGGGACGCGAGTTGGCGGGTGGGTGGTCTGGTCTGGACGGGAGATTGGGTGGTAGGTGCGGTGCGCGCGTGGGTTTGGTGCGGCATGGGGGCCGGGTCCTTCCGACACCGGGCAGATTCCACTTCCTATCGCTCTTCCTTCCACTTTCGCAACGCGCTTGCTGTGCGAATCAGGATAGCTGTCAACAACATGAGAAAACCAATGCCCGAAGACGTGCCGTAACGAAACGTTGCCATTCTCGGTCCCCACAAATGGGGACTCCAGGGACACCAGTTGTTGGCCGCACCTCCATCTGCATCTCCACCACCACCATCGCCACCAGCAACCGCCGCAGTCGCCGTCGCCGTCGGCGACCCGCAGAAGCAACCCCGACGTGGCGGCGGCGGCGGCGGCCGGTGGCCCCGGCTCCGCCGCCGCCGGCGCCGTCGGGTCCCTCAAGTCCTCGAGCGTCGGCGTCGAAGGCGCCGCCGGCGTCACCGCCGCTGCCGTGAGCTCCATGTCGGCGGCGGCGAGCGTGATGTACGGGACGGCGGCGGCGGCGGCGCCGCCGCCGCCGCCAATTGGCGCTCCAGGGGGGATGTTCCACCCGCACGGACCCGCCGAAGCGCTCCTGCCGGCCCAGGTAAGGGAGGACTGATATGACCCATGGGTCTGTCCGTACGGATTGCATCGGTCGTACGCTATGGTACGACTCGAAGGGGCTGACGGCAGAAGGGTTAAGATCACGCCGCCTTTGGAGTAGGAGGCCCAGGACGGAGTCGCTACGGGCCAAGGCCGACGTGGTCAGAACCATCGTGTGCAGGCGGCCATATGCACGTAGCTTCCGGCCTGTCACTCCAAATGTACGGCCAATGTACGGCAGGCCTAGCGCAGGCGCAGGTCAAGGGCTAGGGGACCTGTTTATGCCGTATCATATATATGTCTTTGCCGTGTTTGCTGTATTTACTGCGCCGCCAGGACATCCCCGAATGTCCCGAGGAAGAGGAGGCCGCGAGCGGCGCTTTCGCTGGCGGCGGCGGCGGCGATGACGCCGGCGACGCCGCGGCGACGCGGACGTCGGCCCTGAGAAGCGGCGTGGCAGGCGGTGGCGGCGCTGGGAGCGGCGGCCTACACATGTACGGCCTCGGCGGTGCCATCCTGGAAGTCGACGGCGGCGCCGCCGCCACCGACGGCCGTACCAGTGGCGGCGCCGCCGACGGGCGCGGCAGCGGGGGCGCCGCCGCCACCAGCGGCGAGACCTGGCCGCACAGCAGCGGCCCGGGCACGGGCGTCGCCTCTGCGTACGGTGGCGGCGGCGGTCGCGGTGGCGGCGGCGGCGGCGGCAGCGTCGACGGCAGCGGCGCGATGCTGGACCGGACTTGGCAACTGCAGGATGCGCTGCTGGTAAGTCAGCTTGCCGCCTCCAATCGATAACCATCACATCAGACATCACCGCATCACCCAATCGCAATTGCGGCCCCGTCTCGTCGGCCTCCCTGCCCTCATGACTGGTACGGTACCGTATTGTGGGCGGGCTGCACGTTTGCCGCGCGTCATGACGCGCGCGCGCGCGAGCGCCAGTGCGGAGTCCATCACGACCCATGGGTCGGCCGCCGCATCTCTCGGCCCCACCGGTTGCTGCTGTCCCTGCTGCTGCCCCTTCTTCGCCCCGGCTGACAGGCCGCGCCTGCGCTCGAGGTCTCTGGAGGGCGAGTGATGGCGCGGAACGTCATCATTGGTGGGTCGGTGGGTCGGTGGGCCGATGGGTCGGTGGGCCGATGGGTCCGTGGGCCGATGGGTCGGTGGGCCGATGGGTCCGTGGGCCGATGGGTCAGAGGGCCGATGGGTCAGAGGGTCGGTGGGCCCCAGCCCAATCCCGACGGCCACGTCTTGACCCGCCCCGCGACGCCGCATCTGTCGCCGCGATGTGCTTGCGGCCCACCTCAGGCCGACTGACCGACACGTCCCAGCTTCCTTCTCCTGCCCCTCTCGTCTTGCCCCGCAGACACAAATGCCGTACTTGGACGAGGCTCGTACGCCGTCACTTTCCGAGGTGGGCGGTCCCGGTTCAAAGACGCTAAGTCCACCTTTCCTGTACGGCGTCAGGTCATGGGTCGTATTACGGCAGCAGCCCGAATGGAGTGCGCACACTGGTGATTTCGGATCTCATCCGGCTGAGAGGCCCCGCAACTGACCCACGTGTTTACCGACCCGTGGGTCTCTCGTCCGCCGCCACCCACTGCAGGCCGCTGGCAGGGGATCGACGTGGCGGTCAAGGTGCTGCCGTACGACAGGGGCGCAAGCCGCAAGCTGCAGGTGCGGTGGCAGTGTCGTCTTTCTCGCTGCCAACGCGCTCCCTCCCGGGACTCATTCCTTGCAGGGGGTCCCAACCCTCAAAGGGGC
The DNA here is from genome assembly GCA_003117195.1 of Eudorina sp. 2006-703-Eu-15. NCBI lineage: Eukaryota > Viridiplantae > Chlorophyta > Chlorophyceae > Chlamydomonadales > Volvocaceae > Eudorina > Eudorina sp. 2006-703-Eu-15. The sequence goes on along the minus strand of BDSI01000098.1, from coordinate 389,323 downwards.
AGTTACACGCTGACGTTGGGTTCCTCCCCTTCCCTACCAGTATGTCTACCAATTTCCTGCCCCCTCCCCTCCCCTTCCCTCTCCGGTCTCTCCTTCGTCCCCTCCCCTCCCCCTCCCCTCCCCTTCCCTCCCCTGTCTCTCCCCTCCTCCCCTCCCCCTCCTGGAGCAGTCGGAGCTCCTCCCCTGCGATGTGGCGCCCCACCCCAACGTCGTGGGCACCCTTATGCACTTTTTCGTACAGGTACGGCGTCTCCGTACAGGTAACGAGTGTACGACTATGGATGTGCCAATTTGAGCCCGGATGTCGAGGTCGAGCAACTGTTTTCAGAGGTCGCAAGGGACACCCCACACCACCACACCCACGGCCCCGCCCCGTAGAAGCCTCCGCTGCGGCAGATCGCATGGGCAGTTCGTACCGGCAGTTCGTACCGGCAGTTCGTACCGGCAGGTCGTACCGGCAGGTCGCACCGGCAGGTTGTACCGGCACGGCCCCCTAGATACCCTGTCCTGCTTTGCGTAGGGCTCCCACACGATGCCCTGCAACGGGTATACTGAGGAAGTGGATCGTACCAACCCCTGGAGTCCCCACGGCTTCGAGGATACTGACCTGGCAGATAACCACCAACCGCCAACCGAATGACTCCTACGTTCACCCCACGTCTTGATCGACTTTACCCCGGATCGTTCTGGGCTTGTTTTCCGGTTCAACATTTCGTTCGACACCCCCCCTTTGACACCCCGCCCCTTCGACGCCCCGTTCGACACACCCCCTTCGACACCCCCTTCGACACCCCGCCCCTTCGACGCCCCGCCCCCTGCAGCCACCTCCCCCGCTGCGTGTGTCCACCTCCATGGGCGCTACACGGTCGCCCTCAGGCACCGCCATGCCCTCCCCCCACGCGGCCGGGGGGCCCGGTCCCCGGTTCCAGGTGCGCGCACTCAACCGGGGAGAGGAGAGGGGAGGAGAACGAGGTGGTTTCGGAGCGGGTGCTTTGGTGGTGTCTGTGTGCGTGTGTCGTGTACTGTATGATGTGCTTGAGGGTCTGCCGTAATGAATCAGTTGGTTGAGCCCCCGACCCGTGGGTCTGTAACCACCTTCCAGACCATTTCCCACGCGCACATGAAAGCCCTCTTGTACGACCCTGTTGTACGACTGATGCCGGATCCATCAGGTCAGCAAACTGGACCCGCCGCTGCCCGACGCTTTCTCCGGCGAACTCAACTATGGCTTCTCCTCGCCGTACAACACCCTCTCCAACCACCTGGCGTACGGTCGTACACCTAGTGTCAGCGTCGGCGGCGCAGCTTACATGAGCAGCCCCACGCAGGGGCACGGTGGCTCGTCCGGGCTGGATATCTCGTCCCCCGCTGGATCCATCACTCCTAGGGGCATGGCGGCTCTCGGCGACGGCGAGGGCGGCGGCGGCGCTGCCGCCGGCGCCGTCGGCGGGGCCAGGCGGGCTACCGCCGGCGCCGCCGCCGCCGGCGCTGGCGCCGCCGCCGCCGCCACGGGCCCCGAGAGCCCGGTGGCGGCGCTCTTCAGCCAGAGTTCACGGCAACTGTACGGCGAGTTGCTTCCGCCGGCCATGCTGTACAACTCGGCGTCGGCGCCGCTGAGCACGCAATCCTTGCTCGAGAGCGATTCACCGTACACAGGTACGTCACTCTGATTAAACTCTACGTCATGGCCCGTTACTTCGTAATTGCTGCGTTGGGAGCTTGTCGTGCAACGGTACCTATGCATGTGTATGAGCGTACGGCGTTGTACTGCCCATTGTACTGCTCACCCGCAGGCATCCCGCCGTACGCGCCCGCACGAGTGCTTGGCGTACCCTCCGAAGGCCCGTCGGCAGCGGCTGCGACGACGACGACGACGATGGCGGCGCCGGGCGCCGCCGCCGCCGCCGCCGGCAATAGGATGAAGGTTTGCGACGGCAGTGGCGGCGGCGGGGCGAAAGCTAAAACGGGGACGGACCCCGGCGGCGGTTGGATGTTGCGGGTTCCGGAGCTATCGGACGCGGAGCCGTCGCCGAACGGCCACGGCGGCCGGCCGCGAAGGGATCCCACCCTCCTGACCAAGTGGTCGCTCCAGGGGGATACGCACCCCGCCGCAGCCGCAGCCGCAGCCGCAGCCGCCGGCTCTCCCTCCGTTGCCGCCGCCGCCGCTGCCGCCGCGGCCACCGGCAGCGGCACCGTCGGGAACACCGCCGCCGCCGCCGTCGGGACGCGCGGGGCCCCGGCCGCGGCTGATCCCGCCAACACCGCGCCAACAATCAGCGGCGCGGTGGTCTCGGAGCAGCGGATCCTGGCTTCCTTGGGTTCCGGATCTGGGTCGAGGTCCGGATCCGGGTATCATGCGGGGGTTGGATTCAAAGCCGGAACTGATCGTGGGGCCACGGGCGCCCCATCGGCCGCCGAGGCAACGGCGGCTGCCACAGCTGTGACTAATCCCGCGGACGAGCGTGATGACGTAATGCGTCGAAGTACGACGGACTTGTCGCCGCCGAGGCCGCGGCCCGCTCAGCAGCCGCAACAACAGCAGCAACTGGAGCCGCAGTCACAGATGGGGGCAACACCCTTCAGCCTCGGCTTCGACTTCCCGGTTCGAAGCCCAAACGTCGCGGGAGACGGCCCGCTGGCCGCTGCGGAGCCGCCGCCGCCACCGTCCCGCAAGTTGGCGGCGGCGGCGGCTGCCGCTGCTGGCGGCGACGCCAGACAGGATCGTGCCTCACTGCCTGTTGTACGGATTGCGACATTGGATCCGCCAACAAATCAGTCGGCGGAAGAAGCAACTCCCAAGTCCCGCGCTGCCGCGCCGTCGCCGGTACGGCAGGCCACAGCCGGGGCCGCCGCCGCTGGCGGTGTCGTGGCGTCTATGGCACGACCCTCCCTGGACCCCCACGTTCCGCACACAGAACGGCGACGCAACAGCCTTAGCGCCGGCACTGTCGCCGGCCGTCTGATTTTGCCGACCTCGGTGGCTGCGGCGGCGCCGGCGCCGGCGCCCGCCGCCGCGGCCGACGGCGCCGCCGCGTACCCAACCGACGGCGCGTCGCATTTCGACCAATCGCCCTTCACAATTAAGGCGTTGGGCTCGACTCAGACAACGATGGATGCGCCGCCGGTGACTGCAGCTGCGGCGGCGCCGGTGGCGGCGCCGGCGGCGGCGGCGCGACCCATGGGTCAAATGGGGCCGCTCGCAGCGGCGGCGCGACCCATGGGTCAAATGGGGCCGCTCGCGGCGGCGGCAGGCTTCACAGCCGCGGGCTCGGCCGGACGTGGCGGGCGGCCGGCGGCGGGGCGGGCCTTATGGATGGCTGGCGACGACGTCGGAGGCGATACCGGAGACGGCGTCGGCGACGGAGGCGCCGGCTACTGCGACGTCGCGTCCATCATCAAAGCGATGCCGCTACAGCCCTCCGCGGGACAGCCGAGATCGTACGACTCCGCCAGCGGCGATTTGACGGGTTTCGAGGCCCCCGGCGTCGGCGCCGTCGTCGCGGTCGGGGCGGGAACAGCGGCGGCGGCGGTGGCGGCAACAGCCGCCTATCGCGGCGCCGGCGGCGCCGGCGCCGGCGCCGCCACCATTGACATCGCCGCGCCGACAGGCGCGGCGCCAGATCAGCCGCGCCGCGCGTCAATATACGACGTGACCAACGCCGTGCCTGCCGCCGGCGGCGGGTTTGGCGCCGGCGGCGGCATGACCCTTACCACCACAAACAGCGCCTTCAGCGGACTGTTGATGGCTATTGTGTCCGAGCGGGACTCGAACAGCTCAGGGCTCGCCAACGTGGCTTTGGGCGACGGGTTGCATGCTCTGGCGAGTGTCGGCACGTCGAAGCTGGTGAGTGGCGTGGCGCGGGCCGCGCGCCGCCGGCGGGCGGTCTCCCCCCGGTGGCTGATCCCGTACGGCAACGTACGACACCCGTACACCGTGTACATCTGAACAGTCTCCGTACTGCACGTCATCACATGATAAGGGTAGTTGCCCTGTGTGGGGTTTGGGTTGGACGTATTGGATGCTCGTGCTGTGGTCTTATGTCACTGTGTCGTACATCGTACGTTGGTGGTTGTCGAGGAGTACGTTATGATGTTTGTATATGTACGACTCATCAGGGCTTGGACGACTTCCTCGAGCGCATGGCCACAGCGAGCAGCGCCACCTCGTCATGTCTGGGCATGACGCCCTCCGACGCCGCCGCCGCCGCGACCGCCGCCGCCGCCGCGGCGGCGGCGGCGGCCGTCGGCGGCGGGCTGTTGTTCCTGCCTCACAACGCCGGGGCAACGGTCAGCCACACGCAGTCGTTCTCGTCCACGGTGAGGCAGGCCGTACGCGCCGGCGGCAGCCGCGGCAGTGGCGGCAGCGGCGCCGTCGCCCTGACGTCGGGGGACAGCTCCCTGATGGCCGCGTCGTCGTCGTCGCCGCCGCCGGCGAGCCTCGCCACGTCAGCGGGCGCCTCGCCTCGTACCGCCGGGGTGTCCCCGGCGTCACCGCCGTCGCCGGAGAGCAGCGGCAGCGGCAACGGCAGCGCCGCCGTGGCCGCGGCCGCCGTCGCTGCCTCCCGCGCAGATGAAGGGCCCTGCCGCAACGGCGGCGGCGATGACGGCGGCGGCGGCGGCGATGGCGGCGGCGGCGGCGGCGATGACGGCGCCGCCGACGGGACTGGGGAAGGTGTTGGCGGAGGTGGAGGCAACGGCGAGCGAGTGGTCATCGTCTCGCTCACCGGCGGAGTCGGGGAGAAGGGGAACCGTACGGCATCGGTGGGCGTCATTCCGTCGCTTTACGACATGCCCATTATCCCCGCCGCGACGTTGGACGGCGCTGCCGCGCCTGGAGGTCCCTCCGCCGCCGCTGCCGCCGCCGCCGCCGCCACGGCTGTCGGAAGGGATGGCGGCGCAGCGGTGGCGGCTTTCGGCGGCGGCGGCGGCGGCGGCGACGAGCCGGGGTCCTGGAAGGCAGCCGGCGTCTCCGCCATCCTGGGTGAACCCGTTGACCTGTCAGATGATGACGGTACAACTTCCGCCGTATCCAGTGCGTCTCCGCGGCGATGGCACAAGCCGCCACCGCCGCTGCAGCTGCAGCCGCTGCAGCTGCAGCCGCAGCCGCTGCCGCCGTCGCTGCTGAGGTCGCCGTCCTCCGGCGGCGGCAGCCTCGATCCCCCGCAACCGGAATCGCCGACAGGCCCGCCGTACATGGCCACGGGCAGGCCAGACTCGCCGACGGCATCGCCGCGAGGGATCACGGCGGCGGCCGCGGCCGCGGCGGCGGCGGCGGCGGCGGCCGCATCGGCGGCGGCGGCGCTGACGTCACCTAAAGGGGGCTCCCTCAGCATGGACGAGCTTGCAGCCCTCAGGGGCGGAGGATACACAGCGGCGGCGGCAGCGATGATGGGCAGCTCGACGCCTCGGTCAGCTGCCGTCCCCGTCGTACATCCTCCAGCGGCGCGAGCGTTGTCGTACGGACGCCAACGGCGCTCCAACTCGTTTCACAACCGATCGCGGGTCCAGCGGCCCCGCAGTCGGCTGTGCCTACAGACAGTTGGTGAGGTACTGCTGTCCCAAGCTGCAACGGATTCCGTACGGTACGGCAGTCCCTTGGGCATGGGGACGGTGACGCGACGTCGCTGGTCAGCGCTGTGCCCGACGCTCGACGGCCCCGCCGGCCTTGCGTCCGCCGGCCACGCCAGCGACGGCGGCGGCGGCGGCGGCGGACACGGCGGCGGCGGTGACGGCCGCGGGGACGGTGACGGCGACGGCGGCGTCACGGGCACCGGCAGCGTCGACGCCGGCGGCAGTGACGACGGCAGGAGCTCAATTGTGGGCATCGGCGACGGCGACGGCGACGGTGACGGCGACGGCGACACTGGCGCACGTACGGACAAACTCGTACATGGAGTTGAGGGTCGCGGCGGCGCCGCCGGCCGGACCACCTCCGCTAGGGCCCTCGAGCGGCAGCGGGGCTTCCAATCCGACCCCTCCCTGCCGCGGGCGGCGCGCGCCGGCAGCGGGCCTGAGTACAGCACCGCAGGGGTAACGGTTGTCGCCGTACGGCCTGACCATAGCAGCAGTACATTCACTGTGGAAGAAGACGACTTTACGGATCCGGCATTAGGTACGGCGGAAATGTTCAGCGGTGGCGGCGGCGGCGGCGGCGGCGCGACGGGCAGCAACTGGAGATCGGCTGGCTCGGCGGCGGCGGCCGCCGGAGACAGTGACGGCGCGAGGTCTCTAGATGTTGAGGTGTTGCGCCGGCGGCGGTTTGTTACTAACCCCATGTCGGGTACCCCAGGCAGCGGCGTCGGCGGCGTCGGCGGCGGGCCGCGGCCGCCGTCACGGGCGGGCGCCGGCACTGACGATGACCTGTCACCCACCGCAATGCATCCGGCGTATCCTGTTCAGGCAATCGCCCTCGCTGCCGGCGCCGAAGTACGGCAGCCACAGCTCACCGTCGCCGGGACTGGCGCTGCTGGCGCAGGCGGCGGCCGCGGCGGCCGCGGTGGCGGCGGCGGCAGGCCAGCCGACGGCGAAGCCAGCAGTGGCGGCGGCGGCTCACGGCTTCGCGTTGTCAACGTCGCACCCCGGATGCCGCCGCCGCCGCCGCTATCGACGCGAGCGGAAGCGCTGGCGGCCATGCTGGCGGCTCGGCATGGTAGCCTCAGCCGCGGCGAGGCCGCCGCCGCCGCCGCCGCGGCCGCCGCCGCCGTCAGCGGCAGCACGGCACCTGAGACGCATCCGTCTCCGCTGCGTCTGGCGAGCACGCAAGACATGTCGTACATGATGGACGTCAGCATGCAGCACGGACTGGACGGCGGCGCCGTCGCCGGCGCGCCGCCGGGACTGGCGGCGGCGGCGGCGGCGGGCGGGCCGCAGCGGCAGCCCTCCCTGGTGACCAGCGGCAGCGTGGGCTCGGAGTACGGCACATCCAACCAGGCGGCGATGTCGCCGCTGTCGTTTGACCCTTGGAAGGTACGACAACGGCCAGCGGCACGGTGTATATGCATGCATCCGGGCTGCCGTGGCAGTATGGTACGACACACACACACACACGTCGGCAAGAAAGCCGTGCCCTCCCTTGCCCCGAAGATGCCGAAGATGTGACCTTTCCGGAAAGGTGTGCACTGGAGACAGGCGAGTGGCGGCCGAACGCCCTCTGAACCGCGGCGGCGGGTGTGTGCGGCTGCGCGCGCATGACCGCGACCTTGCTTGGATTTTGCCGTATCCTTATGTCGTACATGTCGTGCATTGCACGTCAATCAAGACAGCGAAACCGCAAAAGGGTAACCAACCGATGATAACCGCCCGATGTCGCACGCGCCCCCCTGCCCTGGTCCTGTCCCTGTCCTTCCCCGACTCGCCTCCTAGAACGCGTCCGGCCACTCCAACGCCCAGGGATCCATGGGCTCAGGGGGGCGAGCCGGCGGCGCCGCCAGCGGCGGCAGCGGCGTCGGCGTCAGCGTCGGCGCGAGCCTCGGCGGCGGCAGCGGCGCGTGCGGCAGCAGTCGCTCCGCCGCCGGCAGCCCCAGGTTCCGACTGCCCATCCTCGCCGCCGCCGCCGCCGCCGCCGGCGCTGCGCCCGGAGAGCCGGTGTTCTCGTGGATAGCCCGCGGGTCGGTGCCGGGCGCCGCCGCCGCCGCCGCCGCCGCCGGCGCGGCGGTGGCCTCCCTGACCAAGACGCTCGACGGCGGCGGCGGCGGGGACGGCAGCTCGCCAGGCGACGAGGCTGGCGGCGGCGGCGCCGCCGCCGCCGCCGCCGCCGCCGCGGCACCCGCGGCATCCACCGCGGCGACTGCGGGCGGGTCGCCTGGCGGTCACGGTGGCGGCAGCGCCGCCGCCGCCGCCGCCGCCGCCGCCGTCGCCGCCGCCGCTCCTGCCGCCGCTGAAAGCGGCGGCTTCGCGGGCGTGCTCTCTCGCCTGCGGGAGCTGTACGGCAGCGGCGCCAACGCTGCCCGCGCCAGTACGGACGGCAGTGTCTCGGGACCCAAGTCCGCCTCGGAGGCGGCGGCGCCGGCGGCCAACGCGCCTGCCGGCGTCGACGGCGGCGGCGCCGGCGGCGGCGCTCATGCCGGCGGCACTGACAGGGGGCACCTCTTCCGTCGGGCGCTGACCGCCGCGGCCGTCGGCGGCGGCTCTACCGGCGGCAGCGGCGGCGGCTGCCGCACCGGCAGCGGCAGCGGCGTCCGCAGCCTGGGGCTTCGGGCCCTGCTGGCGTCGCCGCCGCTGGCTCGTCCGACGCACGCGGCCCCCCTGGAGCGAGACGCCGACAGCTTCTCCGCCACCGGCCGCCTGAACCCGTACCAGCCCGGCGGCGGCGGCGGCGGCGGCGGGGCCGGCGCCACGGCTGCCCGGGGGCCAGCCAGTGCTGCCTTCTACACTCCCAGCTCCGGAACCGCCAGTCCTGACAGGAACTACACCGAACCTGTGCGACCCGCGGGTCGGCTGCTGGGTGTGTTGACGGGCGGGACCCTGGCGGGGAGCCGCCTGGAGCTGAGCAAGTCGGACAGCGACGGCGGCCGCAGCGGTGGCGCTGCCAGCGGCGGCGCGCATCCCGCGTCACAGCACCTCTCCCGGAGTGCGTCAGCGGCGCCGCGGCCGCCGTCGCTGGGGACCAGGACCGGCGCCGCCGGCGCCGCGGCGCCGCCGCCGCCGCGGACCGCATCGGCAGCTCTGTTTGGCGCGGCGCGCCTGGCGATGTACGACGCTGAGGGCGGCGGCGGCGGCGGGAGCGGCGGCGGTAGCAGTGCGCTGTCTCGTCGCATCAGCTCGACAGGCCGCCGCTCAGTATCCGTACACAGCGACCTGCACGGCGTTCCGGAGGCGGGGCCGCTGCCATGCGATCCGGAGGTCGAGGGTTGGAGCGGCGCCGCCGCCGCCGCCGCTGCCGCCGCCGCCGCGGCCCAAGACCGTTCCGTCGTCGCCGCCGAATCCTTCGATATCGAAGTGCTGCCGCTGCCGCTGCCGCTGCCGGCGTCGAGCCGCAGCCGCCGTCGCAGCTCCGGCCACGTGCCCATCCACGCCGTCGCCGCCGCCGGGTTCGCGGGGGGACGGACCTCCGCCGCCGCCGCCGCCGCCGCCGTCGCCGCCGGTGTGATGGTATCGCCCCGGGACCGTGGGGGGGCAATGTCGTACTCGGCATCCGGAGTGATGCCGCGCACGAACATGCTGCACACGGCAGCGACGGCGCCGCCGTACCGCAGCTCGACCAGCTACGTGCCGCCGCCGCAGCCGCAGCCGGCGGCGGCGGCGCTGCCCCGCGGCTGGACCTTCCACAGCGGCGGCCGCGGCGCCAGCGTTGGAGGTCGCCACGCGCCGCCACTGACCCACGGGTTGGAGGGGCAGAACAGGTCGACGTACGGCAGGGCGCTCATGTCTCTCCTGCCGCCGCCGCCGACGTCGCAGTGGTCAGCGAGCGCCGTCACATCCCCGCGCCGTTCCGGAGGCTCTAGCCACCCGGACGCCATTCCGCCGCCTGCCTTACCTGCGTCGCCTCCTCGCCTGCCGGCCGCACTCAGGATCTTGGCCAACCCCGGCGGCGCCGCCAGCGGCAGCGGCAGCGGCAGCGGCAGCGCCACAGCTGGCGGCGGCGGCGGCGCCGCCGCCGCCGCCACCTCGCCGCACGCGGTCGTGCCGGCGGTGCCGCCGGCGCCCTTCAGCACAGGAACGTACGGCAGTACGGCACCCGCGTCGTACAGCAGCCTGACGCGGATGGAAAGCTCCCAGTCGCTCGTGGTGGATGAGGCGACCCGGGTTGCGTGCCTGCCCGCGCTCTCGTGGCTGCAGGTACGTTTGTACGATACAAGACGTACGGCACTTGGGAGCCCTGACACACGGACTTGCCATGCTTTCCTTAACTGCCAACCCCCGTTGACCGGTGACCGTTGTTCGCTCGCAGCAGCAGGTTGCCAACTATGCATGTCCGCACGTCTGTCTTCTCCTTCATGTCATTGCCGCGATGTCGTACTTCGTCAGCCGTACACCGTATTATCCCTGCTGTTGCTCCGCACCCGGAGATATTGTCGTACCCTATCCGTACAATGCCGTAAACGCAGAGCGCGTTCTCGAGCGGCGGCGGCGGCGGCGGCGGCGGCGGGTGCGGGTGCGGGTGCCTGGGTGTGGTGGTCATGGAGCTGGCGGCCGGGGGCTCGCTGCGGGACCTGAGGTGCCGTCTGGGCCCCGTGGACGGCCCAGTGGACGTGGTGAGTACTGGGCGTGGAGGGGGGCTGGGCGGGTGGGGGGGCCGTGTGGGCACTGGGTGGGCAAAGGGATACGGTCCGATGTACCTCACCGCGTGCTGCGTTAGCGTCGGGTGTGGGCGGGGGCTCGGTGTAGGTACGAGTTCGCGTTCGAGTGCGGGGGGGAGGGGGGAGGAATGGGTCCCGGCGCCTCTTCGTGCTTCGTGCCCTGGCCCCCTGGCGGGCGGTCCGCGGAGGGAATACCTTGGTACGGCATGTACGATCGGTCCAAGTTCCTTCATCCCGCTCCCCGGCACCTGCACCTGCACCTGCACCTGCACCTGCACCTGCACCTGCACCTGCACCTGCACCTGCACCTGCACCTGCACCTGCACCTGCACCTGCACCTGCACCCCCCAGAGGTCCGACACTTCACCAGCTACGTGGCCGAACTATGCGTCAGGCAGATCGCGCCCACACCGAAACGAGACAGCCTGCGTAAAAATCTGCCAGTTCGGCAGATCGTTTCGTTTCGGGGTCTGCGCTTCAGTCCGTATTTGTCAAGGCGGCCCTACAAGGCGGACGACAAGGCGTCGCATCGCTGCTGGAAATCGCTGGAGATCCAACCGGACTGGACCGTTGCTCTGCTGCAGTTTGAACATGCGTACCACCCGTTTCCTCCCCTTCACCTGCACCTCCCCTTCACCTGCATCCGCCCTCCCGTCCCCCGTCCCCCGGCTGTTTCTTTTTAACCCCCGGCCCCCCGCCCCCGGGTCCCCCGGGTCCCTCGCCCCCCCCGGCCCCGCAGCGCGTCCTCCTCCACCTGGCCCGCCAGGTGGCGGCCGGCCTGGCGCACCTGCACTCCCGCCTGCTCGTCCACGGCGACCTGCGGGCCGCCAACGTGCTCGTGCTGCCCGACCCCGAGGAGCCGCAGCTGGGCCTCCGCGCGGCGCTGACCGACTACGGCTACAGCCGACTGCTGCTGAGCGGCCGCCACGCGCTGCAGGCGCGCCCCCACGGCGCGCCCACGCACCTGGCCCCGGAGGCGTGGGCGGAGGCGGGGCCCAGCAGGGCCGCGGACGTGTTCGCGTTCGGGGTGCTGAGTGAGTGGCGTGACGCGACTGTGTGTGTGTGTGTGTGTGTGTGTGTTATATTTAAGCAGGGAGAACAGGACTGTGTGTGTGCGCGTGCGTGTGTTTAACAAAGAAGTGTGTGTTCAGCGAAGTGTGTTTAGATAAGAGACCCGCCCGGCCCAAACCAAGCACCAATATGCTTACCATATCAACCTGCTAACATGAAAACAGCGATATGTGTGTGTATGTGTGCCTGCATCCCTTGGGGCGCCCTGAACCCTTCGCGCGGCCCCCTGCCCCCCTCTTGACCGCCTCCCCCCTTTTTTGTGCCCCCCTGAACTCAGTATAAATATGTGTACCAATTTCCTGTAACACCCCCCCCCCCGGCCTCCTCCCCCGCCCCTCCTGCCAGTGTGGGAGCTGGCCGTGGGTCGTCAGCCCTGGCTGGGACTCAGCCTTAGCCAGCTGCTGTCGAAGGTGGTGCTGGAGGACCGGAGGCCGCCGCTGCCGCCCTGGCTGCCCCGGGGCCTGGGGCAGCTTATGGAGGTGAGGGCGGGGGATGGGCGGCGACGGCGTCGGGTGGGTTGGGCAGAGATCGGGCCAGGGGCGGTGCCGTACAAGACCCACGGGTTCCGTACAAGACCCACGGGTCGTTCGTGCTGTGCTATTGGAAATCGTTCGCGTCGTCGTACACTGTCTCGGCAGGGGGGGTTAGGGCGCGTTTGTACATTGCTGCAGGGGACTGACGGCATGGCGGCACACAGATGATCGAAAGGCCCCTTCAAGGTTGCTTGACTGCCGTACCCCACGTGCGCTGCCCGGGTACGGCACCCGCAGGCGTGCTGGGCCCGACGGCCGCAGAGTCGCCCCGACGTCGCCGGCGTACTGCAGTGGCTGGACGAGCTGCTGATGGAGCTGCCACCGACGCAGCCACCCGCCGCGCGCGACGCCGGCGGCGGCGGCGGCGGCGATCTCACGGCGACGGCGGCGGCGGCGTGGCCGTTGCTGCCGGGGGTCCCGCAGCCGCTGCCGCCTTTCGGCTGTGGAGCGGCAGCTGCCGGCGGAGCGGCGGCGGGGGCAGCTGCGTCAGCGGCGGGGGGAGCAGCTGCCGGTACGGCAGCGACGACGGCGGGGCGGCGACGGCACACGCAGCCGCTGACGTCCCTCAACCAAAGTCACCCGTCCAGCCCGGGGAGCATTAGCCAAAGCTCCGGCGGCTCCGGGCTGACGCAGCACGTGCCTGGACTGGGCCCGTCGTACAGTGTCGTACAACGTCGTGCAGGCGCGCGCGGGGCGCAGCCAGGCGCAGGCGCGTCGGGCGGCTCGCGAGCGGTCGCGGAGCTGCTGCTTCTGCGACACGGGGCGGGCGGTAGCGGCGGCGGCGGCGGGGTGGCTGGGGGTTTCGGCCTGGCGGCGGCGGCGGCGGCGGCGGCCGCCGCGGCCGCGGCCACGGCGGTGGCGAGCCAGCCGACGGCGCCGTTGCTGCAGGACCGCGGCCGCGCCGCCGCGCCGGGCGGGTCGCGCGACTCGGAGCTGCCGCCGTTCATCGCAATCGAAATGTGAAACTGTTCGAGGATACACAACCGCGGTATGCAGCTCAGTTCCGCTCGTTTGCCGTACACTTGGGAGTCTAAACTCGGGGGAGGAGAACCCGGGGAAGATATTGGTCATATCGCGTTTACTTAAGATGCGAGATTTGGGTTCTATGGTGTTGTGTGGCGTGTGTGTGTGCCGTGTGTGTTTTACTGACCGTACACGGTACGAGCTTGCGCGTGTTTGCGGGACACTGTTCGCATTGCTGCCGCTGCAGCGCATCGTTCTGAATTACTGTGAAACAGGCAGCCGTAGGCAGGCCAGCCGTGAAGGGGCTTGCGAAATGCTTTCGTCGTACACTGTACGACCTGCTGGGCGAGACCCTTAGGACAGACCTTCCTCGCGACCCCGCATGTCGGCCTCTTAGTCATCGCCGCCGTGCCTGTATAGCTGCAGCAGCGGGCGGCGCCGCGAACGGCCAGACCGTCGCCTGGCGAAGCAGCCCCGCATCGAGAACTTACGAACCCCGAACTCCGCCGGCAGCGCACGCCACGGGGTCTCTTATAGGCCTCTCTACGTCGCATGTAATGGAGGGGGTGGTTGATACGACTCGGTGGGTCATGCCCCGATACGCCTCCAGCGTGCGGGGGGCCACATTTTATCGTGTGTATCTTTGTTGGGTCGGACCTGCGTGGGGTTTGGCCTGCCCCGCCCTGGCCCCCCTGCCCCCTGCCCTGACCCGGCTTGGGTCCGTTCTGTCCATTCGTCCGTGAGGGTATGTCGGTCCGTTTGTCCAAGGCCGTCCGTCCGTCCGTCCGTCCGTTTATTTCAGTCCGATATAGGCAGGCAGGCAGGCAGGCAGACAGGCAGGCACGCAGGCGAGACAGTCCGGGTCGGCACCACCGCTGCAGCGCACTGTTGGGTGAGGCCGCGCCAGCTTCGTCCGCCGGCTGGGCGGCGGGCTGCTCGGACGGCTTCTTGCACGGCCAGGTCCGTGCTGTGGATGGGCCGCGTAGATGACGTGTCACGATGACCGGTCGCGGCGTACGTTTGTCATCGCCTGCCCAACCGACCCTAACCGACCAACCAACCAACCAACCAACCGAACGAGGTCATACGTTTGTCACAGTTGTTCGGGCGCGTGGACCTTGGTGAGCGGGAAAGCATGCGGTGCGCGTGCTGTGTGCGTGCTGTGTGCGTGCGTGCGTGCGTGCGTGCGATGATATGTGTCTATAACTCTATGTGGGTGGGTGTGAACTATTGAGGTGCTGTCCTGGCGGTTGGTTGCGTGTGTGGTTGTGTTGGTTGTGATTGGGGTTACTTACGTGTGAAAAAGAAGACTGAGCCGCGCGAAGCGAAGTCCAGCAGGCTAGGCGATAGTAGAGGAACCCGAATTACAACCCGACAAGCGACAACCCGTTCGAAGTAAATGGTGACGGCGACACATATAGGACAAATGCAATGTGCGTGTGTATGTGTGTGTGTGTGTGGTGGTGCTGTCCTGGCGGTTGGTTGCGTGTGTGGTTGGCGGGTTGCTGGTAAGCGCATCCCTGCACGGCAACTCATTGTGATTGGTTTTTTTTTGTGTGGGCTGTGGTGGTGGGTGGGGTGGCGGGTGCGCAGGCCCCGCGAGATACGATGCACGCACGCACGTATGCGCGTGCCGGGCAGGGGGACATTATAATATCTACATATATCTACACACGTATGAGCACACTTGCGGTGATTGCCTGACGTCTCCTGAAGGGTTGGTCTCTTCGTCGCTCGTCGCGCACCATGGACCAGGGTGGACCCATTGGTGGGCCCTCTTCCCCGTACTCGGTAGGGGGGAGGGGGGGACGATCCCGCTGTCCGTACGTACTGACAAAAAGGGGGGCTGAACCCAGAGGGCCCGGCAGCGACGAAGCTGTCGTCGTATCATTTCGTCCGATGCGCCTCTGCCCACCCGCCCCCTCGTGCGGCTTGTCCTCGTCAGGGGTTCAGAGTTGCACCCGCCCCCTGGCTCGCAACCAACACGCAACCGACCTCAACACAACACCTGCAATTGAAGTTACAGGGACGGCGTTGACGCCGATCGCTGCTGAACGGCGCTGCCGCTCCACCCCCACGAGCAGCACCACCCCCGGGGACCCGCACCATGCCCAGCACCAGCACCCCCAGCCGCAGCCCTGCCTCCCCCGGCTGAGTCCGCACGCCCATCAATTCCCAAACAACGCAGCTCATCCGGCACCCAAACAAACAGCAAGCAGCAAGCAAGACACGGGGACCTGTCTGCCGCACCCGCACCCGCACCCGCTCCCGCACCGCTCGGCAGAGGCGCGGGCGGCGGCACCTCCGTCCTGGGTGTGTAGGCCGCATGTCAGGCCGCGGTGCGCGCACGCCTCAGGATCCCCCCCCTCCATGGGTTTATTTCTTTTTTCAATTTATCCCCCGCCCTCTACTACGAGTCCGAGACCGCGTCGCTGTCCGACCCGTACTCCCCGACTAGCGCCGCAAGCGCGTTCCCCCGCGCCCCACCCCCCGCAGCACTTTGGCCCGCCGCGGCAGCGTCCGCGCCCGAGGGGGCCTTCGGCCCCTCCCCCGCCGCTGCGCCCTTGGCCTTGGACGCCTCCGCCTTGGCCCCCGCCGCCTCCTCCCCGCCCTCTGCTGTCTTGGCTTTCTTGGCCGGTGGCGGCGGCGGCTCCGCCCCGGCGCCCGGCCCCGTTCCGGCCGCCGCCGTGTCTCTGGTCGCCGTGTCCCTGGCGGCTGGCGCGGCCTGGGGGCGCGCGATACACCGAATAGCGACGAGGGGGGCAGACGCCGCAATGGCGGCGCAGCGGCAGCAGCGGCAACCAGGGGCAGCCAACCAGGGGCAGGCGCCCGCGATCAAAATAGCGCAGAGGGATACCGAGGACAGCGGACGAAGACGGTTGGGTCTACGGTGTGATTTGGCGTGCAAACGACGCCATTCCCCCCTTTCCCGACCCAACCGCAGTTGGCATGGTCGGGGTACGTGCGCCCCTGCCCCCTGCCCCCTGGCCCCGCCCCCACTGAAACCAACCAGGTCGGACACCCCCTCAGCCAAAGCCGCGCAGCGACGCCCCTGGAGTCAACTTCGTCCACCATCAGCTCCATGGCCTCCCCGAGAGGGGTGTAGAGCGAGAGGGAGAGGGACAGGGGATTCGGCAGACACAGAGAGAGGGGCCGGGCGCACCCACGCACCGCTTTCGGTTTGACCTTGACCAGGAGGGGCTTCAGGGGGGGCTTCACGGCCGCCGGCGCGGACGCCGCGGCCGCCACGACGCTGGGGACCCGTGGGTCGGCCTGCGATCCAGGGTGGTCACCGGCGGCAAAGTTGGCGCAAGGTTCTGGCGGGGGCGGGGGAGATAGGAAATCGGTGGACACATTCAACGGGGGAGGGGGCCGCCGCCGTGACTCTTGCACTCAGCGGGCGGGTTCATTCGTGCTCGGCATTTGCTTGCTTGTGACATGTCACGCGCTGTTGTCTCATAATCCCCTGCCTGACCTCTGTGGTTCGCTTTTAGATACGTCAGTTTAGGCCAGCCAGTTGTCCGCGGGCTAGCTAGCAGTTCTTCCCTGGTCGCCCGCCATTCGCTACTGCGCATTCAGCCGCCACTACAGCAGCTCTCATATAACCTTACGCAGTTCTACGTTGCTCTGTATATTTACATCTACTTATATAATTACTGCGTCCTACTTCGACGGCGGCGTCGGTCAACCGGACAACTACTACGCAATCGGTGATTGTTTCGCGATTTCGCTGTCTTCATTGACATTAAGGGGGCCGCCGCAGGTCGCCCAACGTGTGCGGGCCGGGGCATTGGCGCGGGCCGGCCGGCCAGCCGTCGTCGTGCCATATGCCCCCAGACAGGTTCCGGCAGGGGCCGGCTGACAAGAGCCACTCCCCGACATTCCGCCACGCTGCGCTCGGCCCTCCCTTCCTCCCTCCCTCCCCTCCCCCCTTCCAACCCCCTCGGGCCAACCTTGGCGGTTGTCGTCGTCGCAGGCGGCGGCGTGGGCCCCGCCGGCCCGGGCAACGGCCCTGGCCCTGGCCGGGCCTCCGGCTCCGCCGAACGCTCCCTCACTGCCTACAGTCAGCCAGGCAGGCGGGCGGGTGATGGGGCGGGCAGGCAGGCAGGTAGACAGGCAACTAGGTAGGTAGGTGGGTGGTTAGGTAGGTAGGTAGGTATGTGGTTAGGTAGGTAGGTAGGGAGAGACGCGGGCGGGCCATGTTCTGGCGCCACAGGGGTTTCTCCAGGGAGGGGGAAGGGTCCCCTAGGGGAGGGTCCGCGAGACCCGGCGATATGGCCCCCTCCTCGGGCCATATCGCCGGGTCTCGCGGACTGGCCCTGCCGCCACCACCATCACCTCTGCCGCCGCCACATCGCCACCATCCCCACCCCCACCCCCACTAATGCGGTCACTTTCAGGGCCTGCGTTCTTTTTAGCTCGATCAGACTTGAAGGACGGTAAAGCATCTCTCACTTATATCGTTATATGGCGTGCTGCAGGCAGGCCCGCCCCCGCGACGGGCGCAATCGGCAAGCCCCGCCCCGCCTCACCCCACCCCGCCCCGCCCCGCCCCGCCTCGCCTCGCCGCGCCTCGCCTCGCCCCGCCTCGCCTCGCCTCGCCTCGCCCCGCCTCGCCCTGCCCCGCCTCGCCCCGCCCCGCCCCGCCTCGCCCCGCCCCGCCCCGCCCCGCCCCGCCCCGCCCCGCCTCGCCCCGCCCCGCCCTGCTTCGCCCCGCCCCGCCCCGCCCCGCCTCGCCTCGCCTCGCCCCGCCCCGCCCCGCCCCGCCCCGCCTCGCCTCGCCCCGCCCCGCCTCGCCCTGGCCCCGCCCCGCCCCGCCTCGCCCCGCCCCGCTGGAGATCCTGGTACAGTTGATCCTACACCGGACCTTGCCTCTGGCAGCAGCGCAGGATGAACACGTCAACCAATGTCCTATACCCCTCCTCCTCCCTCACCGCCTTGAACGCCTCGAGCTCCGCCCGCTCCATCTCGCTCCAGGCCCGCTCCCGCGCCGCCTCCGCCTCCGCCACCGCGTCCAAGAACTGCAGTTCCTCGGCGTCCAGCGGCCGGTTCTTGCCGATCTGGAGGAGGACAGGAGGCGGGGGAGGGGGATTGATGATGTGGGTCGGGGGGAGGAGGAGCAGGAGGAGGAGGGAGGAGGAGGAGGAGAATGATGAGTAGAGGTCATGCGGATAGAAAGCAACCGAACGAGGGGGATTACTGGAGGCGGAGGAGGAGACAAGGGAGGAGAGAGAGGGCGCGTGCCGCTCCACAGGGGCCGTAAAATCTTCATTTCACTCCTTCCGGCGTCGCCCTCTTGTCCCCTCACCTTCATCTGCTTCCATTTGTCAGCGTGCTCCGCCTCCTTAGCAGCCTGGGTGGGGTGGTGGCGACGGCGGTGGCGGTGGGGGTGGCGGCAAGCGAGGGGATTGGAGGCAAGCGATTGTGTCCACCTGGTAACACACACACACACACATGCACACCACAATCGCCTGTTACGCTGGACCTCGCTTCTCGCGGCTCAGTTATCTTTTACGCACACCACAATCAGCTCCACAATAAGCTGTATTGTGTCCACCAGGTAACATACACACATACACACACCACAGTAAGCTCCACCCGCCTTGCGTTCCCTCAGGATCTCCGCCAGCGGCTTATCCACCGCCACCGCCCCATCGTCCGCGGTGGCGCCGCGGGTGGCTCGGATGGTCTCGAGCTGCGGGGAGGCGGATCCGGGATTGACGCGGACGAGGGACGGGATGGAGGGGGTCACCACCAGGGGATGGAGGGATGGAGGGGGTCACCACCAGGGGATGGAGGGATGGAGGGGGTCACCACCAGGGGATGGAGGGATGGAGGGGGTCACCACCAGGGGATGGAGGGATGGAGGGGGTCACCACCAGGGGATGGAGGGATGGAGGGGGTCACCACCAGGGGATGGAGGGATGGAGGGGGTCACCACCAGGGATGGAGGGATGGAGGGGTCACCACCAGGGGATGGAGGGATGGAGGGGGTCACCACCAGGGGATGAGGGATGGAGGGGGTCACCACCAGGGCTGACCGGCAACGACCATGAAGGAATGCCAGGCATGGGGTGGGATGGGATGCGAGCGGGATTTCATGACCGCGGGGAACGAGAGCGGCCAGGGGATCATCCGGGGGTTGGGCAGCGCGCAGCGAAAATGACGGTGGCGGTAGCTGCCGGGACGACGAGAGTGGGGTCCCAGCGGAAGGGCGAGAAGGAAGTATCCATTCCGTCTTCCCTCCCTCCTTTCCTTCCTAGCTCCTACTCACCTCACTTTCAGAGATGAATTTTCGAGCGCCCAGCGCCTCTTTGATTGCGTCAGCGGACAGGCCCCCGAAGCCAGCCTCCTCCTCCTGCTGCTGCCGCGCCAGGGAGGGGAACACCGAGGACGCGTCCCGACCGAGCAGCTCCTCCCTGTCGTAGTACCGCTCCTCCCTGGAGGGCGGGACATAGGGGGTCGGAGAAGGGGGAGGGGGTGAACGGGGGTTTGCAGGACGTTTCTGCAACGAGCGGCTGGGGTGAAGGCAGCGGCAGCGCATGAGAGCGCTAGGAGGCATCGCAGCGGCTATAGCAGCGGCAGTTGCAGCAGGAAGATGCGGAGGCGGGGGCGGGGGGGGGGAGCAGGAGGTCAAACCCGTAACTTCGGCACGGCCGCGAGTGTGCTCGTCCTCCTCCCCC
Source organism: Eudorina sp. 2006-703-Eu-15 (assembly GCA_003117195.1). NCBI lineage: Eukaryota > Viridiplantae > Chlorophyta > Chlorophyceae > Chlamydomonadales > Volvocaceae > Eudorina > Eudorina sp. 2006-703-Eu-15. The sequence goes on along the minus strand of BDSI01000098.1, from coordinate 369,835 downwards.
TTTCCCCACGGCGCTGACAGACGCTCCGACATACCCGACCAGGCGCACCATGTCCACGCGGCGCTCTTCCGCCATGGTGGCCGGCGTCAAAGCGTCTGGAGGGGCGAGGAGCTGTCAAAGCGGTCGGGACGCACGAGAAGGGTACGGACCTGGGACCCGAGGTAGAACAGCAGACGATGAGCGAATAGAGATTGCGCAAAGTGCTGTTTGTTTTATGCTGTTTACGGGGTGACCAATAACTTGTGAAGCGTTGGAGTGGCGCGCAGTGCATGCAGTCCACTGAGTAAGGGGCAAAGCTCCGTCCTGTTGAAATACATGGGCTAACATGCGTTTACATGGTTCTCTAGGAAGCTTTGCGTTTTGGCAGGAGGATGTTTGCTTGTTTGTACGGGTGTGCCGTATTTTCGACTATGAAGCCTCTATTCCTGCCCCTAATGTACACAAATCTTGGCGTACCTATAACGTAATACGATATAGGCAAATTATAAGTTTGTTGCAAACAGGACATGCGTTAAGGGCAACACAGTCGTTGTGACCATGGCCGCCGACGACAGCTTGCTGCCCATTGCCATCTTAATGTGAGCATGTTAACGGCCGTATAGTATAGGAGTGCCCTCTGTTTGTACACCAGCTTGTTTCCGGCTGCGGGTCTTCTGCATCTCGAGCTGATCGCGTTGTTTTGCGGCCGCGCAGAGACGAGCTCAAGAGTGACGAGCCGCTACGGCGCTTGAACTCCATCAGTAGACTTGGGCTTATAGCGCAGGCGCTCGGAGAGGAGCGGACACGTGCAGAGCTCATCCCCTTCCTCAGCGAGAACGTAGACGATGAGGACGAGGTCCTCTTGGCACAGGCGGAGCAGCTTGGGAACTTTGTGCCATACGTAGGAGGCCCTCAATATGCATATTTGTTGCTTCCGCTTTTGGAGACGCTGTCGACCGTGGAGGAAACGGTAGTTCGGGACAAGGCGGTCGAGTCCTTGAGCAAAGTGGGGTCGACCATGCCGGAAACGCACATGTGCGATCACTTTGTTCCCATCCTTAAGGTATGCTAGATTGTCCTGTCCTGCAGTAGTTGCATGGATTTGTGCAGGGTCTGACTCGGTTCATGTCTTCCCTGAATGTTGCAGCGTTTGGGGTCCGGCGAGTGGTTCACGTCTCGGGTCTCGGCGTGCGGCCTGTTTGCGACAGCATATCCGAGATGCAGTCCCATGCTGAAGGCAGAGCTTCGGCAGCTGTATGCGCAGCTTTGCCGCGATGAAACGCCCATGGTGCGGAGGGCGGCCGCGCAGAAGCTTGGCGGATTTGCAAAGGTTGTGGAGCGGGATTACGTCAGCAGGGAGCTCATGCCTCTCTTCACTGACCTGACGCAAGACGGTAAGATGGCCAAACGGCGGGTTACTTCCGACTTTTGAAGTCCGATGACCTTAGATAGTTTTTTGCAGACCAAGACTCCGTGAGGCTATTGGCTGTGGAGAGCTGCGGCGCATTCGCGGTGGCCCTGGGCCAAGCGGACGCCACCGCCAACCTGCTTCCTATCATTCACAAGTTCGCCCAGGTGCGGGTTAGCGGAAGACCCGCATTCCGTCTGTACATATGAGCCATTCTGAGCAAAAGTTCATCCAATGGCAGGACAAATCCTGGCGCGTACGGTACAATGTGGCGCAGCAGCTGGTTCAGCTTGCGGAGGCCTTGGGGACAGAGGTCACCAGGTGCGTTTCTGCATCTGAACACTTTAGAGCACGTTAAATAATGTGATCTAAGTGCATACCAGAAGTTGCGGTAGATCGGTGGCCGGTAACCTATGGGGAAGTATGACATCGCGCTGCGCACGGTTTCGTCAGGTTACTCCAGCACCGGCAACGTCTCCTGCACGTTTCTCTGCTCCAATCTGCAATCCTTTGATTCTCATCTTCATGTTCCAACTGTTGAGCTTATGGTTGCCTTGTGTGTAATACAGCTAGACTTAGTCGCACGGTATCCTGGTCACTTCTTCCACAGGATCGAGCTCACGCCGAACTTCGTCCGCCTTCTGCGGGACAGCGAAGCCGAAGTGCGGGTGGCGGCCGCCGGCAAAGTGTCAGCCTTTTCGAAACTGCTCACCCCTCAGCAGATTGTCACGAGTATCATCCCTTGTGTTCGGGAGCTGAGCATGGACAGCAGCCAGTATGTGCGAGCTGCACTGGCTGGGGTTGTGATGGAGATGGCACCAGTGCTGGGGAAGCAGCTCACCATTGAGCACCTGGTGCCCATTTTCCTTACGCTGCTGAAGGATGTGTATCCGGACGTGCGCCTGAACGTGATCAGCAAGCTGGACCAGGTAGGACGATTTGGTTGATCTACGGTTATGGATGATGGTTGGGGATCTCTGTCTCAGTACAGAGCACGTGTCGCATGCAGGTCAACCAGGTCATAGGGATTGATCTCTTGGCGCAAAGCTTGCTGCCAGCTATCGAGGAGTTGGCGGAGGACAAGCACTGGCGCGTGCGGCTGGCGATTGTGGAGCACATACCGCTTCTGGCGGGTCAGCTGGGGCCTGAGTTCTTCCAGGAAAAGCTTGGTCCGCAATGCATGAAGAGCCTTGAAGACCAGGTCAGTAGGTGGTGTCAGTCCTTCGACGTGTTTGGGTGGTGATGTCATGGGACAGAGAGCGGCATATGGGGACACGTCCAGTCTGGGTGGATTTCTATTTGTGGAAGTACGGTTGACAGTGTGTGCCTGTGCATTTACCCACACAGGTCGCCTCCATCCGAGAGGCGGCGACGCGCACACTTCAAAAGGTTGCGGCGCAGTTCGGAGCGGACTGGGCGCGGGACCACCTGGTTCCGCACGTCTTGTCCCTGATTAAGAACCCGCATTACCTGTACCGCATGACGGTGCTTGTGGCGATTTCGATGCTGGCGACAATCGTTAGCCAGGATGTGCTGTGCAACCTTATGCTGCCAGTCCTCACCACGGCCGCTAAAGACAAGGTTTGTTTTGGGTTTTTGAAGGGCAGCACACAGGAAAAACTGTTTCATACTGCACGGCACGGGAACCGTCGTCGCTGAAGCTCGTTGCGGCACACTGCCTAACCATCCATGTGGCACCGCGCGTTCACGCTATTGTTAGACTGGTCGCAGCGTCGATTTACGACATCCAGTTGTCATTCGTTTACGACATGAAGCGTTCCTTGCTCGTGCACCCCACGGATGCGCAGGTTCCCAACGTGAAGTTCAACGTGGCAAAGATCATGGAGAAGCTGGCGGGCCTGGTCAATCGCAACGTCCTGGAGTCTACCATCCGGCCGGTGCTGCTGGAGCTGTGCGAGGACTCTGACATGGACGTGCGCTTCTACGCACGGCAGGCGCTTTACGCATGCGATCACGGCACGGCCTGAGCGGTGGCTGCACTGGGCTCCGTGTGTTCCTCTTCTGTGGCGGCACTTCACCGGCTTGGGGACACGTGGTTTGGACACTGATCAATGGAAGAGCTGTGGGCTGCGCTTGTAGAAGGCGTCCTGACGGCCACAGTTCGAGCGGAGTGGTCGGTTACCGAATGGTTCGCGGTACATTAGAATTGCCGGGATTGGGTGGCGCCACCAAGTGCGGGCACAGATGTGCTAACGCAGGCATGCTGCGGTGGTTCCATGGGTATCAGCGCTTTATGGTGCAGACCACTTTTCAGACACGTCTAGAAGAGTGTTTCCGCTCCAGCAGCTGCATCATCTACAGCTCGGCGTACCGGAATTGATTCTTAGGCTGGGCACTGACTTTTTGTGGGAAGGCCGGTGACGGCGTTCGGAACGTTGGCCTTGCATCCCATTGTATTGCGTAGCCATGGCTTGGCGGCTGCCAACACTCACATCGTGACGGCCGCGTATGTGCTCAGCGTGTATGCCTGTTGATGCGAGAGCTTACAGTGCAGCCGGTACGATGGCAACCGTCTGCTTGGTTGGTGAAGCGTCTTTTCAAAGTCACCCTGAGCAGCGGAAAGTCAACAAGGGTTTGCAAGCATGGGGGCTTCAACCGCCACTCTGTACAGTTTTTCGTTGCTTTGCTGTGTGTGCTAGACACAACGTTAACGAGGTGCAGCTCCGGACACAGACACCGCCTTATAATCCTGGCAGCGATTGTTTTTGCTGTGGAGGGTGGCGGACCGAGACTGGGGATGTCACATGCCTCGTGCATGCGTCGGAACCGTAATTAGTGCAACCTGAGCGTGCTCTGCGTCGGAGAGTCCGGCCCCGCAAACCGTGTCGGGGAGAGCCTCGGATGTGTGTCGCTTGCAGGTGGTCACTTCTTTCGGAATGTTTTGAGGCCAGTTGCGCAAACGTGTGCTAACGCACGGGTTCGCCTAGGGCGAAACTGGCCAAGGGTTTTCATCCACATTTACCCATGGCTCCAGGGCGTGCTAGGTTGATGCGCAGTTGGGCGTATGGTAGGTGCAGTGTTATACCGGGCTCCGCGGCGGGCGGCGAATGTGCAAGGCGAGCTCATCGTGAAACTGAGGATGACGACTGCCGCCGGCACCAAGGCTGGCCAGTGGCGTTATCTGTTGATGTTGGGGGCGGGTCATTGCGTGTATGGCTGCTGTTGTCGTTCACCTGCCGTCCCCATTGAGACGTTTGTCTTTTGCTGCCCCAGCTGGCCTTGCTGTGAAGGTCAGGCGCGCAAACGCGTGCGGGTGCACACACCGAATCGGCCTTTGTAGCTGCCGAGCGACGTGTTTTTCAGCGTGTGAGCAGGGACGTTGCCGTTATCTGTAACGGCCGCACAAAAAGCGTTGTCGTGGTCTGGGTCTGGGATTCTCCAATGGGGAACTAGGCGCAACATGGCCAGCTGAATGACTTGGCATCATTACACTTCTCGCTGCTTGCAGCGTCCCTGTATGCGAGTGGTGTGCTGGGACTGAATGAGTGGTCTCGACACGGCCGAGTTCCATCCGCCATAAAAAGTGACCCATCCAAGAATACTGTTGTGCAGGTCCCTGGTCTCTTGCCGTGATCGGCCATCGACACTGAGCACACTTGCAAAGAAGAGAGTACAGGAGCTGGGGATGGGTACATGGCTGGCTCGGCCTTGTACGACCCATCTTTTTACTCAGTGATCACGGTCGGCAGGTCGGTATGATTAAGGCTGATCGGGTTTGGCGGTGAATGGTCTGGCTGAAAAAAGTGGTACAGCGCACCCATTGTCCCAAGTCAGTGCTGTTATGCAAGGACCCCAGCGACGGATGTAGGCGCCTGGATCCAGAAACCTCCCGCCCTCTTATCCATGGGCTACTCGAACAAGGGCTCGCCAGGTGGTTGCCCCATAGTCAGTATATGTAGGAAACGATCAGAGCAATTGGTAAGCGAGGGGGGGCCCGTTGTTGGAGGCGCTCGCTTCAGTAAGGCAGCGGCCACAGATCAGGGCTCAGGGCGCGCCCTGAGAAAATACGTCTTTTTGGGGGTCAGGGCGCGCCTCGGCCAGGGCGCGCCCTGACCCCCGAAACCGGGATGCAGGCGGACGCGTCTGGTCTGTAACTACAGACTGTCCTAGTAGCGGTTTTTGTTTATTTTGATTATCTGGTGGCTGACCCTGCGACCTGCAGGCGTCCGGTCGGCCCGCCCCAAATCAGGGCTCAGGGCGCGCCTCGGCCAGGGCGCGCCCTGACCCCCGCAACCGGGACGCAGGGGGGCACGTCTTGTCCTATATTAAGGCTGTTTTGGTAGCGGTATTTGCTTCTTTTGAATATCTGGTGGCTGACCCTGGGACCTGCAGGCGTCCGGGTCGGCCCGCCCCAAATCAGGGCTCAGGGCGCGCCTCGGCCAAGGCGCGCCCTGACCCCAGGACGGGGGTGCAGGGACAGGCCTTCCTTGCTCTTAATAATTGCGACTTAACTCTTGGGATGTATTTGGGCAACGCTGACTTTCGCGTCTTTGTTAATCCGTGCAACGCTTCGACCTGCCTCGTCATCGACCTGCACCTTTATGGATAGCCTCCTTAATTGCAGATTATGTTGCAGATGCGAAATGTATGTTTCATCGTAGATGTTGATGAATATATTAAATTCAAGCAAGCGAGCTGGTATGGACGAGCCAGGAGGCTCATTGACCGTAACCAAGCAGCACACAGAATACCAATCATGATAAGGAGACACAACGGAAACGATTGAAGAAGGATAGGGGTGAGATAAACGCCACTGGATATTACGAATTCGTTGGATCCTGCCGGACATCGTAACAGCTCGTATCTTCATAGCACTGGCGAACACGAGCTCGCTGGAAATTGTAACATAACCGTCATCACTATTACTGGCGGCTCATGATCAGTCATGCGGTCTGTCACCCACTGTACATACAGCACAAATGCGGAGCTGCGGGGCCCAGAGCATGTTGAAAAGCGCGATCTGCCGTTGGCAATCAGACACGATCCGCGAGGCCCAAATTGTTACATGCCAATGACGGTTTTTCTGCCCGCCTGGCCCCGTTGGGTGGTAGCACGCCCTAGAGGCACTCTCGCGCAGTGCTCCTTGCGGCACGGCTCTCATTCCACCTCCCATACGCGAAGGACAGGACGCCCCTCCGGAGTCAAGAAACTGGCTTACTGTTTTACAGTCAGTTAGCAGAGACAGTCTCCATACGCGACGGCAACAAAGCCCCACGGCAAACTCTCCTTGGCATAGCCCGACAACATTCTCAATCCACCCATGTATGTAGTAATGTGCATGAGTGCCCAGAGACAGTCCGGGATGTTGCAACATACAGGCCTGAAAGCAACCCTAATGGCCCGCAAGCAAAAGCACGCCCCCACCCAAAGCAGGCCGTACTGGCAGTTATTGTACTACATTCCCGCATGCGCAAATTGCAAGCCGAAACCTGGGAGACAGGGCCGCCGCCTGGGGCCAGTACCCTACCAGCCTGGTTCTCCAAACCCTCTGGACCGCTCTTCGGGCCACCTGGCTCTGGGCCGTTTGGTGCCACAAGCAAGCCGCCGACGCCGAGCCCTGCCCTTCCAAAGCTGTCGTCACCCAGGTTGTCAGCGAGCTCCAGCGGCTCATGTCTCAGGCCCCTACACGCGGTCTCCCCCCACGCGCGGTCTCAGGCCCCCACACGCGGTCTCAGGCCCCCTTTACGCTGTGCCAGGCCCCCACACGCGGTCTCAGGCCCCCACACGCGGTGCCAGGCCCCCACACGCGGTCTCAGGTCCCCTTTACGCTGTGCCAGGCCCCCACACGCGGTCTCAGGCCCCCACACGCGGTCTCAGGCCCCCACACGCGGTGCCAGGCCCCCACACGCTACGTGGACTTCCCTCGTCCGGACAGCTGCCTTGCCCCTCGCCCCCGCCGCGCAATTACGGTTATGCACCAACTGGCCGCTTTGCTTAGTCTCTCGCCACACAGCTGCTGTGCTCCACCGGCTCCACCAGCGGAGCTCAGCAGGCACTTCAGCAAGTGCCTCGTTGGCCACGCTTCTCCTGAAATGGGAAGACAGATGGTAAGACACACACAATGTTATGTTGCAGAATGCGGTTGTTCACAACGGCAAATGACGATTGCAGGCCACGCTGGCGAGTCCACGAGTCAACCAAGCTCAAATCTTACTCAAGGCAAGCTTGCGAACTCTATCCTCACCAGCATGCGTAATCTCGGCCCAATATGTAAGCCATGTTATCGGTCTGTCGCATTCTGTCGCTTGCGAAGCCAGCCCCAAGAGCTGCCAAAACGCGAAGAGACAAGGCAACCGGACAGTCTCTACTTAATAATTGTTTTACAGTTCATGAGAGCGTCCATGGGATGAGCGTATGGTACGTATAAGGCAGGGTCAACTTGGTCCAGCCTCCAGCGGTCAAGGATAGCAATGTGCATGATGGCACATAACGTGAAAGCAGTAATATGTGGTATGTAAGTATAATGATAATAGACAAGAGTCAAGGACGCTTGAGAAATCAGAAGCATGCGGCAAACGTGCTTCCGTACTGAATAACAATGAGCCCTCTCGCCGTCATGCGACGGCTGGCACCCTTGATGGGAGTCTCCTGGTGCGACGGCGCGTCCAGATTCGTTTGGGCGCCCATCTGGACGGTGTTGCAAGGCTGTTCCGGATGGGTTTAACGCTAGGGCCGTTTCCAGGATCGTGATTCGGGTTATGCGCGACTCCCTGTTCGCCGAATCTCGCGCTGCCCTTTCCCCTGACGGCTGACACCCTTTGATGGGAGTTTCCTGGTGCGACGGCGCGTCCAGATTCGTTTGGGCGCCCATCTAGACGGTGCCGCAAGGCTGTTCCGGATGGGTTTAACCCTAGGGCCGTTTCCAGGATCGTGATTCGGGCCATGCGCGACTCCCTGTTCGCCGAATCTCGCGCTGCCCTTTCCCCTGACGGCTGACACCCTTTGATGGGAGTTTCCTGGTGCGACGGCGCGTCCAGATTCGTTTGGGCGCCCATCTAGACGGTGCCGCAAGGCTGTTCCGGATGGGTTTAACCCTAGGGCCGTTTCCAGGATCGTGATTCGGGCCATGCGCGACTCCCTGTTCGCCGAATCTCGCGCTGCCCTTTCCAATGACGGCTGACACCCTTTGATGGGAGTTTCCTGGTGCGACGGCGCGTCCAGATTCGTTTGGGCGCCCATCTAGACGGTGCCGCAAGGCTGTTCCGGATGGGTTTAACCCTAGGGCCGTTTCCAGGATCGTGATTCGGGCCATGCGCGACTCCCTGTTCGCCGAATCTCGCGCTGCCCTTTCCAATGACGGCTGACACCCTTTGATGGGAGTTTCCTGGAGCGACGGCGCGTCCAGATGCGTTTGCGCGCCCATCTAGACGGTGCCGCAAGGCTGTTCCGGATGGGTTTAACGCTAGGGCCGTTTCCAGGATCGTGATTCGGGTTATGCGCGACTCCCTGTTCGCCGAATCTCGCGCTGCCCTTTCCCCTGACGGCTGACACCCTTTGATGGGAGTTTCCTGGTGCGACGGCGCGTCCAGATTCGTTTGGGCGCCCATCTAGACGGTGCCGCAAGGCTGTTCCGGATGGGTTTAACCCTAGGGCCGTTTCCAGGATCGTGATTCGGGTTATGCGCGACTCCCTGTTCGCCGAATCTCGCGCTGCCCTTTCCCCTGACGGCTGACACCCTTTGATGGGAGTTTCCTGGTGCGACGGCGCGTCCAGATTCGTTTGGGCGCCCATCTAGACGGTGCCGCAAGGCTGTTCCGGATGGGTTTAACCCTAGGGCCGTTTCCAGGATCGTGATTCGGGCCATGCGCGACTCCCTGTTCGCCGAATCTCGCGCTGCCCTTTCCCCTGACGGCTGACACCCTTTGATGGGAGTTTCCTGGTGCGACGGCGCGTCCAGATTCGTTTGGGCGCCCATCTAGACGGTGCCGCAAGGCTGTTCCGGATGGGTTTAACCCTAGGGCCGTTTCCAGGATCGTGATTCGGGCCATGCGCGACTCCCTGTTCGCCGAATCTCGCGCTGCCCTTTCCAATGACGGCTGACACCCTTTGATGGGAGTTTCCTGGTGCGACGGCGCGTCCAGATTCGTTTGGGCGCCCATCTAGACGGTGCCGCAAGGCTGTTCCGGATGGGTTTAACCCTAGGGCCGTTTCCAGGATCGTGATTCGGGCCATGCGCGACTCCCTGTTCGCCGAATCTCGCGCTGCCCTTTCCAATGACGGCTGACACCCTTTGATGGGAGTTTCCTGGAGCGACGGCGCGTCCAGATGCGTTTGCGCGCCCATCTAGACGGTGCCGCAAGGCTGTTCCGGATGGGTTTAACGCTAGGGCCGTTTCCAGGATCGTGATTCGGGTTATGCGCGACTCCCTGTTCGCCGAATCTCGCGCTGCCCTTTCCCCTGACGGCTGACACCCTTTGATGGGAGTTTCCTGGTGCGACGGCGCGTCCAGATTCGTTTGGGCGCCCATCTAGACGGTGCCGCAAGGCTGTTCCGGATGGGTTTAACCCTAGGGCCGTTTCCAGGATCGTGATTCGGGCCATGCGCGACTCCCTGTTCGCCGAATCTCGCGCTGCCCTTTCCCCTGACGGCTGACACCCTTTGATGGGAGTTTCCTGGTGCGACGGCGCGTCCAGATTCGTTTGGGCGCCCATCTAGACGGTGCCGCAAGGCTGTTCCGGATGGGTTTAACCCTAGGGCCGTTTCCAGGATCGTGATTCGGGCCATGCGCGACTCCCTGTTCGCCGAATCTCGCGCTGCCCTTTCCAATGACGGCTGACACCCTTTGATGGGAGTTTCCTGGTGCGACGGCGCGTCCAGATTCGTTTGGGCGCCCATCTAGACGGTGCCGCAAGGCTGTTCCGGATGGGTTTAACCCTAGGGCCGTTTCCAGGATCGTGATTCGGGCCATGCGCGACTCCCTGTTCGCCGAATCTCGCGCTGCCCTTTCCAATGACGGCTGACACCCTTTGATGGGAGTTTCCTGGAGCGACGGCGCGTCCAGATGCGTTTGCGCGCCCATCTAGACGGTGCCGCAAGGCTGTTCCGGATGGGTTTAACCCTAGGGCCGTTTCCAGGATCGTGATTCGGGCCATGCGCGACTCCCTGTTCGCCGAATCTCGCGCTGCCCTTTCCCCTGACGGCTGACACCCTTTGATGGGAGTTTCCTGGTGCGACGGCGCGTCCAGATTCGTTTGGGCGCCCATCTAGACGGTGCCGCAAGGCTGTTCCGGATGGGTTTAACCCTAGGGCCCTGATGAGATGATGAGAAGAATACGTAATCCTTCATGACCCCCGATCTCGTAATGTACTTTAGCCGTGCTCGATCCAATTTAGAACAAAGTTGTAGCCCACCGAGTCCCAGTGCACAATATCCGACAGAGGCGGGCATCAAGAAGCTGTTCGGTTCCGTCACTTCTCGCAAAAAGCCTCACGTGACTCCTCCCCTCAACTCAGTCAAGTCACGCGGCATGGGCCCTGCCGGCTTTGGCAGCAAGTCAGTTCCGCTGGCAGCTTGGCTGATATGGTGCTTGCGGGAGTTGAACCCACAAATCCTGGCCATCCAGCAGCACCACCAAGTGGACCCCTTAACTGCATCTCGCGCATATATCCGATGCAACCGCTGCGAGCCGGACGACTAGGCCAGCTAGCCCGCCGTGATTCATCGCCGCCGAAATCTAAATCCTCAAGGCACCCACAAACCCCGTCCCATGGCCATCCGTCAATCGCCCCAGCGTGAAGCCTACTGCGCAAAACTCCCATCAAAAAGCTGAACAAGGCGGTAAACAGGGTGACGCCAGCAAGCGTTGCCCAGCTGCCATTCCGTCATCAAATCCCTATCGTGCCGCGTAGCATGTTGCACGTTCCCGATCAAATGCAGTGTGCCTGGTATCCACAAGCCCGCCCCGCGCCCAGTCGTTTACCTGCTGTCAAAATGGCCGCTGCTACCTGTGCCGTTGCCGCCGCTGCCCCCTCCACCGCCAATATGTCAAGTTCAGAACGCTGCGCCGCTGTGCCCTGTGAACGGCAAAAAGGGGAAGGCAGTCGTTAAGGGCAGCACGTTGAGTCCCTAGTGAAATCTTACCAAGCCAACCAGCACGCCGCCCACAAATCAATCCCAGCCACGTGGCAATCCCCTTGAATGCAAATCAAGAAGCCCCTCGTGATTGATCACCGCCGATTATGAACCCGCAAGGCATCCACAGGCCCCGCCCCACGCCAATCCATCGATTGCCCCAGCGTGAAGCCTAGTGCGCGGCATCCACGTCAAAGGCTGAACAAGGCGGTAAACAGGGTGATGCCAACAAGTGTTGCCCAGCTGCCATTCCGTTATCCAGACCCTAATGTGCCGCGTAGCATGTTGCATGTCCCCTATCAAAAACAGTGTACGTGGTACCCGCAAGCCGCCCCTCGCCCAGTCGTTTACCTGCTGTGAAAATGGCCGCTGCTACCTGTGCCGTTGTCGCCGCTGCACCTTCCACCGCCAGTGTGCCAAGTTCAGAACGCTGCGCCGCTGTGCCCTGTGAGCACTTGTTCATGAGCAGGTTAAGGGAGCGCCTAACGGCATTCTCGTACAACCCAAGCGTCCGAACTAAGCGCTGGCGTTCCGAGCGCTTTCCGACGCGAGGGCGAGGAGGCTGATGAGAAGCGCTTCCGAAGCTTGCCGAGCTCAGCGACGCGGTCTGAGAACTTCTTCGCCTACAACGTGGATGATCGACAGCTCCTCGGGAGAAATGTTAACTATTGTCGCGCCTTCTTCTGCAAACCCAAACAACGATTGAATCTGTATGCGGATGTTGCTTCCGCATAAATAGAACACGTTATCTCAACATAACCGTCTAATACCTGCAGGCGTTCCAGGTCCTTCTTTTTCAAGACACCCACATTATATGCTCCAGTTTGATTTGCTTCTCCGCTGGCCGGTTCGACGTTCGTTGGAGGGGCCAGCGCTGGATGCATTCTCAAGGGAAGCAAGCACGCTAGATCCCGCAACTACCACTACAACAATCGCAAATTAGAAACCAGCCATAAAGGATCAGAACTACGATTTCAATACTTGCCCGATTATGGGCATGGTTGGTTCCCTCCTTATCCTTTAAAGGTGTCCCTACCCTGAAGGATATTTGACAAGATATGTAAGGTCAGCGATCAATCACCAAAGGTGTAGCTATTTTTGACATTATGATACATCCTCAAGCCGTTGTTCCGTACTTCAGGATCCAAAGACTACCGGCTAAGATGAAAGTTAATGTGGCTTGCAACCCTATGTTTTCACTTACATATCCTTATCATCATATTTCCGTGTATGGACTCGTCCCCCTGTGTCCCAGTTCAGGGGGTCAGGGGGCGCCTCGGCCGAGGCGCGCCCTGACCCCTGATTTCGGGCGGGCCGGCACCGACCCCTGCAGGTCCCAGGCTCAGCCAACAGATGATGAATTACCGTTACCAGGACAGCCTGTATTATAGGACAAGACGTGCCAACCTGCGTCCCAGTTTTGGGGGTCAGGGCGCGCCTTGGCTGAGGCGCGCCCTGAGCCCTGATTTGGGGCGGGCCGACCGGACGCCTGCAGGTCGCAGGGTCAGCCACCAGATAATCAAAATAAACAAAAACCGCTACTAGGACAGTCTGTAGTTACAGACCAGACGCGTCCGCCTGCATCCCGGTTTCGGGGGTCAGGGCGCGCCCTGGCCGAGGCGCGCCCTGACCCCCAAAAAGACGTATTTTCTCAGGGCGCGCCCTGAGCCCTGATCTGTGGCCGCTACCTAACTCCTCGCTTAGCAGGTGGGCTGTCCGTTTGAGCGCGACCAGCCAGGGACCCCTGCACGGCAGGGCGCACGTCACAAACACGTGCTCGGCGGCTAATCCCAAATCCTTGCCTTCACAGTGGCGCTTCCGAGGGATCCATTAGATGCCTTACGGCGCGGAGGGTAGCCAGTCTCTAAACCTGCCCTTCATCCAGTGAAACGTTGACTTCTCTAGCAATGAAGTATGAATAGCAGGGAAGTCAGGTTCTAACGACGATTGGTGAAATGATTTCGGTTGTACATGTGTACGCCTCGGTACGGCGCGACAGAGCCGTCGCTGCTTGTTCAACGGCTGCTGGGTTGCTACTCGGTATCTGCCGTTGTTGCTAATCTTCTTCATTACTGTTGCCCCTCTGCCGGGGCATAGTTCCCGCCCGCCCGCCCGGGAGAGTTCGTCCTTCGGGGGGCAGCGTGGGGCGCTTGGTGGTTGCAACGGAGTGGTCGTTACGGTGTCCACCGGCCTTCTGCCGGTTTGGACATTGCAGCAACAACCGGCCACTGGTCCAGCGTCGAACAAAGTGCTAACGGGTGTCCCTTGCAGGTCGTAGCAGGGTGGTTGTCGTTGCAGGGCGTGTTGTTTTCGAACGAATGTAACCAGAGGAGCTAGAATGGAGTGGTTTCATGGAAGGACATGGACCTGTTTGTTGACATTGGCTCCTGGGTGGGTACAGCGCCCAGATCGATCCGTGGCGCCGAACATCAGGGAATACCCATCGCTTGGGCCACACCTTACCGTGCAAGGAAAGGAAGTGTGATAGGACAAGCCCCTTGGCTGGAATCCGACCGGGCCCAGGTGTTTGGGGATGAATGCAGTTTAGGCAACATGGACCTTTCGTGGATGGGCCTGGTATACTTTTGAATGCGCACAACGCGTCACGGGAAGACCTTGCGAGGCTTGTGCGAGTCGTGTTACCCAGGGCGCAGCATCCGCGTAGGCGTTTGGAATTACCGTATTCGATGGTTCCACATGTGCTCATCTGCGAAAGTTCCTGGCACCCTATGTAGTGCCTTGCGTAGGGCGCAGCCTGAGTCATCGTGCGGTTTCGGACCTGTTTGGACCTTAATTTTGGTCAGTCAATCTGATACGGCATCGGAGGTGGATGCCATCGCGGATATGGGCCGCAGCCCTCCGCAGCCGTTTGAAGGTGGTTAGGCGACTGCATCGGAGCGACTCGCAACAGCCCCATGCATCACATGCTGGTTGCAAAGCGTACTGCTCGTTGTCATTATCCTCCCCCGTCCTCCCTATCTTAACCGTACAATGGAACGGTGAATATTTATTAAGTACTTACCGTCGGATAATACCAACTTGCTGTTCAGGGCGGTTGCCTGCGCCAGCGTTCGAAAATGCCCCACACGTAAGACACCGGAACGCGAAGACAACAGCGTTTCGGGCATCCGTCGTTCGGTGACACACGGCCCTGATTAATGTGTAACAGTACAACGCGTCTTACGGCCCACGTGCGCGAGCAAAATGCGTGACGTGAAGTATGGCCTTTTAAAGTGGTCGGTACCACACGTCGCTAACCGTTCTATATTTTGAATTGTTGTTGCAAGGCAGAGCATGATTTAACCTGCTCTACAATTTTAATAATGAATTGCTACCTTTCGGGTTCAGTTGACCCCGATTCGCATGAGGAAAACCCTCCCATGTCATAAAAGCATGCTATGAAAATACCCTGGTATCAGAGCCATGCCCACGCCATGCATTATTATTGAGTGACGCCTTAAAGGTTACACGACGGTATATAGTAAGCGTACATGCTTGTCAGTCGTCCACCACAAAGTACAATGTTGCATGTACGACAGATGATTAATAATATTACTTTCTTGGAGTTTCGCTGGGTTGCGTTCAGTAATACTATCAAATGGCTCTGTTACTGTGACATGGATTCTTGCAATCAGGGGTTGCGCGCAGTTACACCAAGCGGAATTACTTTGTGTGCTCTTGTACCACCATGATCAGATACTTGAATCCTTAAATAATCAAAACCAAAAATTTGTATCTCGTAGCTGAAACTTGCGTCCCTGATACTTGCGGCGCTGCTTGAGGCTTTAAGCCGTCCAGGATGTCATCCAATGCACCGACGGGGCCTGAAATTTCTTGAATTTGATCCTAGGTTCTGGTAACAGGTTCTTCTGTTGATAGTGGCCCAGGATGTGGTGCACAGGAGTCTTTGTGGCCAGCTCGGCTCTGAATACCTTTGTGGCTCTCCTGCTGTAAGTGTAATACAAGACCCCGCTAGGCTTTGATATGAAGTCTCCTTGGTGGCGCAGCCAGCGCGCCTAACATGTTTAGACAGCGAGTTGGTGTCTCCCGGTGCGTTGCAGGCGAACTCAAGACCCAGGAAATGACAACACTATGCGACTCTCGGGCGTCATATTGGCGCTTCACGTCCTTGGGATAGTGCAGGTTTTCGTCCCCAGGTGCGCTTGTTTGGAATCGCGACGTAGCGGTTTATGCTGCTGGCTCGGGCATGCTGATCTTAATTTAAGTTTTGATCTGCGTAGTTATGTGGAGGGTACATGTGCTGAAAAATGCAAGGCTCGTTTGTTGACACTCGTTACCTATCTCAAGTGAGGGGCGCTATACGAGTACATTCTGCGCAATACTTGGTTACACGAGTATGCCTCTGTCCGTGCGAAGATGTGCTGGAGCGCACGGCCTTTACCTTTTCTTGACTGGGCATTACCAAGTGTCAATCGCTGCCGCGCTGCCCTGCATACTGCAGTGGGGTCTATGCGTACCTGCAATGGGCCTGCGGCGCACCGCTCCTGTGCTGGCTGCTTACTCAGCTTCTGGGCACGATGCCGCCTGGCACTGGCGCTCTCTCAGCGCAACGCCTCTACCGGGTGGCGATTCTGGAGGTCGTGCTGGCACTCGGTGGGCTTGTATTATCAATGCTGGTCGAAACACCCGTAGGTGAGCTAATCTGAGACGCAGCGACCTGGGCTCGCGCTTTTGCCCGACCCCCAGACAAAATGCTGCACAGCCCCCCCTTTCGTCCGCCCTGCATTCTGGGGGTCCGTTGATGTGGGGCTCGGGCAGTAATCGGCGCCGTCTGCGGATGCACAGACCCGAATGCAGCCTTCGCCCCATCACGCGAGGGGTCCGCTCGCAACCCACAACATGACATGCAGCCTGCGCAACCCGCACAACCACACGCACCGATTTGGACGTGTCCTCTCCGCCCTCCCTCAACCCTCCCTCAACCATCTCCCCTTTGGCCCCCGGGCTCCCAATTTGCACTTGTTTTTCGGTTTAACCGCAACCTGACCTACTCCCTCACCCCCCAGTCACGTCGCTGGATATCGTGGTACAGTTGATTACTCATCGGACCTATGCCCTTGCAGTCATCACTGTTTATCCTTGCCGACCAATTTTATGCCCGCCCTTCCTCCCATCCCCGCAGTCCGCCTCACCGCGGGCCTTGTGTCCGCGACCGCCCTCTCCTTGGATTTGTTGCCGCTGGTGGCCCCGTACGTTCTGCCGCACTTGGCTTCCGCCCTCGTAGTGGCTGGCAGCAGCAGCGGTGCTGCCAACAGCAGCAGCAGCGGCCTCATGGCCTATCTGGTGAACACGGGGGGCATCACAGGCTGGTTGGAGCCCTGGCTCCCTGGCGGCGGGGCTGCCGGCGGCGGCAGTGCCAGTAACGTGAACGGCGGCAGCAGCTTCACCAGCCCCGTCGGCGGCAACGCCTGGGGTTCCCGGCTGGCGCCTCGTGGCCCTGCGCCGCGGGTTGGCGGCGGTGTCACGGGTGCAAGTGGCAGCGGCGGCAGCAGCGCGTTTGGTCCAGGATCTGTGTCGGCGCAGTCGATGCCGACGCCTATGGAGGTCATTGTGTGTGCAGCAGCTGGGGGCAAGGTGTTGCAGGTGCGTGCTGTTGAGACGCGGCACCACCCCGGCATGGCACGAGTGGCCGATGTGGGTCACTGACGGGGACTGGTCGGCCCGCCTCAAGGGGTCTGGTTTGGGTCATGGCGGTGATGGCGTGCGGGGGCAGGTGGCGTGTGGGGGATCCAGGTGGCGTGCGGCGCGGCCGCGGGTGAGCAAGACGGCTTGACGGGATCTGGAGGGACCCGCATGCGGCCACAGGCGCTCGCGTCACCACCAGCTGGACCCACCATCGAGTGGGATGATCGAAATTCGCAGGCAGTAGCAGGCAGCGAAATGATGCGCTGCCATCATGGGTTGAGCTTGGGACGCTTTTGGGGGGAGGGGACGCTGCCATGTCCCGGGACTCTTCCACGCTCATCTTGGACTTGCGTAAGGGGCAAGAAACAGGGCTGGACCAATGGCCATCGCCGCCCAGCGCTGCTGCGGCCGTGCGGCCAGGCCGGGATCAGGGACTGCGACTTCTCCCGCGGCCCCCGGTCAGGAGCCTCTCTCCTCCCCTCCCACGTGAACGGGTCCGCCGCCGGTTTCACCTGCTGTCCCTTGATCCCGCTTCGCGCCTACCCTCACTGCAACTACGACCCGCGTTCATCCCTCCTGCTTCGCCAATTTCCGATACCAATTTCCTATACCTATACCAATTTTCTATATCCTCCTGCTTCGCCCCAACTCTTCCTCGGTCCCCGCGTCAAGCAAATCATGCACCGGCATGTCGCATTAACCACCTCGTCGCACCTTGTCCCTCTTCGCCCTCCACAGGCGCTCTCCGCAGCGGCTGTGGCTGCAGGCACCCCGGGTCGTGGCCTCCCCTACCTCCTCGGAGGCTCAGGTGGGGGTGAAATTGAAAGAAATAAACCCGAAAGACAAACCCGGTGGGGGCATCCACCGGCCTGCCTCCGGCTCTCTGTCACGCGGCGCCGGGGGACCCTGCAGGAACTGCTGTCGTGCGCCTGGCTGTCACTATGCCGCGCCCACCAGGCGTTGTAAACACACCTAGTCGGGCAGGTTCCTTTCCGATACACATAGTGTGAATCTTCTACGAAAGGGCTGTGGATGAAAAATTGAATGAATGGCGAAGTGAATGAATGGAGCTGGACCCCCTTTCAGCGGCCCCTCCAAATGGGATGATTGGGCCAGGCCCGATGGTTCGAGTGCGTTTTGGGCGGTCCTGTTGGGCCTCTAGCTGACCCTATCGTTCGCCGCCGCGCGGCGTCGGAAGGAGGGCGCGCCAATCTTGTTGTTCTGGGTCTGGTCGGGGGATTTGGCAGCAGCCGGGCCCTCCCTGGAGTGCCCACTCGAGGGTATCCCTCGGGACCGGCTGTCTCCCCTCTGCAGCCGGGGACCAGCGTGTTTGCCGCTCATCATCTCCACGCGATGCCCTCCCCCCCCCGCAATAAACTGTCACGAGCATGGCCCTGACTGTCCGTCCCCCTGTTCACGGCCCTCCCGCCGACGCCGTGCCTTCTCCTCCGCCCCACCAGCGATGCTGCCGCGCATGCTCTGGGGCTTGAGTACGTCGCTGACTCTGTACGGACTGCCGTTGGCCGTTGGGATGTACTACTGCTTGGTGCGGTACGCGGCCAGCATGCTGGTGGCGCGGCGGAGCGTGCTGCGGCGGGTCTCCAGTCTGGGGCTGCCCCTGCCCGGCAGCGCGGGCGAGGAGGGGGCGCAGGTGAGGTGTGATGCGGGGGTTGCCCATGGATGAGGGGCCAGATCATGTGCTACTGGGGGCTTTGAGAGTTATGTTTGTATGACGTTAACGACACTAACCAGGTCTCAAGGAACGTGTTTGTGTGTGGGGGGGGGGCTCAGGTTATTGTTCTCGGTGATTGTTTCGCGATTTCGCTGTCTTTATTGACAAAAAGGGGTCTCAGGTCATGGGGGCCCAGGGAAGGTCGGGAATGGGACTGGCGAGGCGCGAGGGTGCCCATGGCATGGCGCGAAGAAGCAACTGAAGCCAGCCAGTAAACGCGACGATGCCCCCGGCCATTCCACTCCCTCCCCCTCCGTCGTCGTCGCTGGCGATCTACGGTACTGTACTATTTTTTCCAGTCGAACCGTCGCTCTGGCAGCAGCGCACTTTGAAATGTCTACCAATTTCCTGTATCCCTCCCCCCTCCCGCTCCCCCTTGAGTGCAGGGCCCCCGCAGCAGCCTGAACAGCATCGGCGGCTACGGGGCCTTGCGGCGCGCGGGAACGTACGGCACTGGCGGAGGCGACAGCGACAGCGATTCGGGCCTGCCGGTGGGTCTTCGCGGGGCGTGGGTACGACGACCCACATCGCAGCCCCACGTGGGTGACCCACAGCGCGACCCTGCATGTGCGAACCGCATGGACGACCCACCACGTGGTATCCCACCCTTCCGGATATTCGGATATTCGCCCTGGCAGCAGCTCAGTATAAATATGGCTACCAATTTCCTATACCCCCCCTTCCGGTTCTTGCCCCGTAGTTGCTCCCCAGCCGGCTGCTGGAGGTGGGCGAACTGTACCGCATAACGGAGAGTGAGTGCCGGCAGCGTACTGCATCTTCTGGGATCTTTTGGATTTTGGATCCGGGTCGTAGGGATATTACTCACTGGGGTAATATTAGTAATTGGAGGGTCCGGGGGATACAGGAAATCGGTAGACATATTCAAGTAGAGCTGCTGGGGGGAGGAGAAGGGAGCCAACAAGCGAAGTGGCGAAGAGACTGTACTGGTTTCGACGAATGCGAGAAGCGAAGGTCCGTTGGAATGCGCGGGGGTACCAAGCGGTCGGGCGCGGGCGCGGAAGGAGCTGCCCCTCCCACACGGCACGGCACGTCACGGAGACCTGCGGCGTTGCTTGCTGTGACATAGTCGGTCATGTACGGCACACATGCACACATACATACATACGCACGCACGCACGCCGTTTCTCGCTAAGCACACGCACGCGCGCACTCATGCCCTCCCCCCGGGGGGTTGGATGCTCATTGCCTATACAACCCATTTACTCTATACTGTCGGGCGCTCGGTTGGGGACCAGGCCAAGCGCACAGCGGCGCGACGGTCAAAGCGATGGCGACACGCGCCACCCTGCCTCTGGCGATAGCGACACGCGCCACCCTGCCTCTGGCGATAGCGACACGCGCCACCTGCCTCTGGCGTTCATCTTGCCTTGTTGTGCCGCACGCACTCCGACGCATTGACGCCGTGCCCAGACGACGAACTGCCCTTTCCAGGCTCGAGTCACAGCGTGGGGTACAGCACCAGCGGCGACGAGGGCTGGCGGAACGACCTGGCGCTCACGCAGCTGCTGTACATGGCGCGTACGACATTCCGGAGGAGCAGTTCCGAAGAGCAAAGAACGGGCGATGGCGCCGTCCCGGGGACGCCTGGCGGCGGCGCCGGCGTGGGCGCGGGGTCGGGGTCCGGGAGCGCCGCCGGCGGCGGCGGCAGCGGGGGCCCGCCGGGGTCGCCGTTGAGCGCGACGGCGGCGGCCGGCGTGGGGAGCAGCCTCGCCCGGAGGTCGCCGCCGCCGTCGCCGCCGCTGCAGACGTCGACCGCGGTGAGCATCGGAACGTGTGCCGTACACTCCTCCCCCCCACACACACGCTCGGGCTTCTCGTTTAACACACGCTCAGGTTTTTCACACACACACACGCGCGGGTTTCTTTTCTAAACGCATGCGTCCGAGCTTGGGTTGGGCGGGAGAAGTTTCCTGCTAAGCGCTTACGCGTCCGGGGACGCGAGCAGGGACGGGAACAGGGGGGCCGGCGCGCAGAGAGGGGTTTACGTTATGCGCTGGATGAAGGTCCACGCGCTGGACCTAACCCTGCTAACCCTGAAAAATTGCATACCAGGGCCCGGCCCTTCCCTCCCTTGAATGTGTCTACCAATGTCCTAAGCCCCTCCCGCCCCGTCTTCCCCCCTCCCTACCAATTTCCTGTACCCCGTCTTCCCGCCGCCCTACCAATTGCACAAGCCCCTCCATCCCGCCCCGCCTTGCCCCCCCTCCAGTGCGTCCAGACGGAGCACCGGGTCAGCTTCGGCAGCCGCAACTCTGAGATGGGGGTGCAGTGCGACATAGGGCCCTCCACCGTTGTGAAGGAGGTGGTGGTCGAGGTGCCGACGCCGGTGCCGGCCGCTGCCCCCGCCAGCGGCGGTGGCGGCGGCGACTCGGGCCCTCTGATGGAGCTGGTGAAAGCGCTGCGGGAGCACAGCTCCGACATCGCGCACGACATGAAGAACCCGCTCAACGGCGTGCTGGCGCTCAGTCAGAACGTGCTGCAGGTGAGGGGTGAGGTGGCGATTCTGGGGCACGGGAACAATAGGGCCTGCGCGTAAGTACGGGCCTCTCGGCCTCTGGTGTCTCCATTAGTGCTGGATGGCGCTCAGTCAGAACGTGCTGCAGGTGAGGAGTGAGGGGCGCGACGAGGCGGGACGAGGGGCGGCGTGTGGGGGCCGCCATGCTGGTCAAGCAGACAGGCACGGAAGGTGGTGGAGGCGGGGGATGGAAAGACGGAGCGGACTGGTGGCGGGCAGGAGCACCGCGGCCGGAGGGGAAAGGAGGGATATGCCGGTGCCGGGGGAGAAGCGCGGTGGGGTGAGGGGTGGGAGGGTGAGGGTGCACCCGATGGTTGGGAGGGGGTGCCCCGGGGGCAGCGGCGGGAGGGCGGGAGGGAGGGAGGGAGGTTACAATGAATGAGAAACAGGGAGGAGGGGGACACGGCACGGGTGTGTGGTTCCACACGCCCCTGCCCCCCGCTGTCCTCGCGCCCACCACGCGCCTCCATGGAGTCGCTCAACCTGCCAACCCCAACTGCAATGCCGTGCCTCCCCCGCCTCCCCCCCGCGCCGTCTTCGCAGGGCACCTTTGGCGAGCTGCCCACCGCGGCGGCCGACCAGCTGGGTGTGGTCCGCGCGTGCGCCTACCACCTGCTCAACATGATTAACCAGCTGCGGGACTGCATGCGGATGCTGCACGGGGGCGAGCCGGACGGCACCATGGGCCGGGTGCAGCTGTCCAACGCGGTCGAGGAGGTGCGCTGCGTTTGTGTGTTTAACAAGGAGCCCACCGATAACCGCCCAGGCCCGGATGTGTTTGTGTGTGTGAGAGGGGGGGAAGAAACCGCTTAGAGAGACCGCTTAGAGAGACCGCTGAGTAACCCACCCGACCCATTTCCTGAGTATGTGTAGAAGACTGAGCCGCGGCCCTAAATGTGTGCATGTGCGTGCGTGCGTGCGTGAAGGGACAATGGGCGGGGCGGGGAGGAAGGGTTCAAAGGGCTGGGGGGCAGGTTTGAGCGGGGCGGGGGAAGGGCGGAGAGGGGCGGTGGGGTTTCCACCACCGCCACCACCGCCACTTTAAGGGTGGGCGAATATTACTGAGTCCACCAAGGGTCAACATCCCTCCCTGCTCCTTCCCGTCAGCCCCTCGGTCCCCGTCGCCGTTGACATCTGCCTGTTCTGAGCCCACGCCGCGAAACCGCCCCCACCCCACCCGGGTTCGACCCGGCGTCCTGTCGGTCGCGTCCTGGGTTTGTTTTTTTTCGCGTCCTGCGGTTGTTTGCAATTTTTTCTCGCGTCAGACAAACAAACGCCCACACGCCCAATCGCCCATAGTGTCCTTCATGTGCCGCGTACCGACGTGGCCACACACACACACACACCCGCAACAGGGTCCTCGCAAGTCGTGTCTCTCGGTTTATTTTAACACACCCCCGCCATTGTCCCTCCTCGACCCTCTCGCGCTTTGCGCTTGGCACCGCCAGGTCCTGAAGCGCATGTCGCCCATGGTGGGCACCCGCTTGACCATCCGCGCGGAGCACGACACCTCCCTCATCGTCTTCGCGGACGACGGGCGGCTGTACCAGTCGGTCCACACCGTCCTGGCCAACGCCTTCAAGTACACCCGCAAGGGCAGCGTCACCATTGAGACGGCCACCAGCGGCGACAAGACCGCGGTCACGCTGCGGGTGCTGGACACGGGTGGGTGGGCTGGCCGGGCCGGTGGCTGGGTGGGTGGGTGGGTGGGTGGACACGGGTGGGTGGGTGGGTGGCCGGGCGTGGGGGGATGACTGGGTGACTTGATTTGAAAATCAGACCCAGGAACAAAACCAAATCCAGACATTTTTAGGTGTGACGGGAACGCGTGGGTGGCTGGCTGAGTGGGTTTCGGAGCTCGACGATCGCGTGGGTCGCCCGGGTGGCAGGTTTCGGGGCGCGAGGCACGGGTGGCGGGGGCGCATGGACTGCCTCCCTGTCTTCTCTTGTTGTTTCTCTCCTTATCTTCGATTGCATGCCACCATCACTTGCTTGTGGGTACAACGACCGCGAAAATACCCCGCGTCCCCCGGCCCCCCTCCTGGACCTCCGGCGGCAGGCACCGGCTTCACCTCGGAGCAGCTGGACAAGTTCAACAGCCCCCTCACCGGCAGTCCCGAGGAGCAGCTGGGCCTGGGTCTGACCATGGTGAAGCGCACCATGGCCTACTTCGGCGGCGTGCTGCGGCTGGGGAACCGCACCGGCGGCACCTCGGGAGGCTGGGTGGAGCTCACATTCCGATCCAAGGAGGAGGTGCCGCCGCTGGGCGCTGGCCTGCCGCCGCCTCCGGCGGCGCCGCCGGCCACGGCTGCGCCGGCGCCTCCGGCGCCGGCGGCCGCCGTGCCGGCGTCGCCGGCACCGGCGGCGTCATCGTCGCCGGCAGCACCGGCGGCGCCGGCCGCCGCCGCCGCTGCCGGCGGCGGCGGACATTCGGCTCCCCGACGGAACCGCAAGAGCTTCAGTTCCAGCCACCCCGCGGGTATGGAGGAGCGACTGGCGGCGGCCAACTCCTCCAACGACCGAGGCGGCAGCGCCCGCAGCCCCTCGACATCGTCGCCAGCGGCGGCGGCGGCGGGCGGCGGCGGCGCCGCGCCGTCGGTGCGTGGCGGCGGCGCCGGCAGCACGGCGCTGACGGGCGCCGGCCTCAACGACGACATCCTGAACGGGAAGGGCGACGAGCCGGTTCGGGTGCTGATCGTGGACGACGACCCGGGTGAGTGCCGTACCGCTCGTCCAGGTGCTCGGGGCAAGGTATGGGTCCAGGGAGGGTTTGGGAGGGGCGCAGGGCGCGGCGACTGCGGCGCGGCCGACGGGGGCCCGACGACGACGGAATCGCCGCCGTCCACCGGCCGAGTCATCGGTGCTCCCCTTGGACTCTTACCCTCCCGCGCATCCCCTCCCCTTTCCCAATTTCATTTCTACCTTACTTACTACCCTTCTTTCACCTATCGCCATATTTTCCTCTGTTGGCTGTTCGTTACTCACATCCATCACTTGTTGCCCCTCCCCTCCTCCCCTCTTTTTTCCCGATCTAGGTAAGTCACTTGCTCATCGCGCACCATTCACGGCGCGCGCTCGCGCTCCATCCCAAACCCCGTCTCGCCAGCGCTTGTGGGCTCATTGGGCAATAAACCCGAAACCCGAAACCCCGGGTCCCTCCCCCACGTCAATGCCCATGCTCATGCCCATGCCCCCACGCCAATGCCCATGCCCATGCCCCCATGCCCACCTCCCCAGTGAACCTGACCATCCTGGAGGACCTGCTGCGGGCGGAGGGCTACGACGTGCTGACGGCCGCCTCGGGTACGGAGGCGCTGGAGGCCTACCTCACCTCGGACCCGCAGCCCAAGCTGGTGTTGCTGGACGTGACGCTGCCGGACCTGTCGGGACATGAGGTGAGCGGAGGAGGAGGGGACGGGGGGCGGGGGAGGAGGGGGAGATGGGGGGACGGGGGGCGGGGGAGATGGGGGACGGGGGGATAGGAGCAAGGAGCACGTGTTAGGCGGTTGTGGTTGGAGGCGGGGGGCAAGGGCGGTTGGGGCCCCGGTTGCGGTTGGGGGGCCGGTTGCGGCGGTTGCGGGGACGCTTCGCTCGGCGCAACGCCTAAGGCTGAGACGCGTGCACGGCCGAACTTTGCCTGGGGCCGGCTGAAATGGAGGGCGAGTCTTCCGTCACCATGCTTTACCCCAGCCCTGTACGGCTGCACTACAGTACGTTGGCTGAATGGCAGTACGTGGCTGTATCGCAGCACCCGTAGTCGGGCCACAACACAGCAGCACGGCAGCACCTTCTGCACCACCATTGGTGGGATCCACCATTGGTGGACCATTGGTGGTCCACCAACCTCCGTCCACGCTGGGCTGGGTTGGGTGTGCCGGGGCTGTTTTTCTTTTTACTCCCTCCACCCTTCATGGTGACCCTGCCATGGCAGTCGGCGCAGATCATCATCGCCTGCCATCTCCCTGCTCCCTCCTCCCCCGCCCCGCAGCGCAGTATGATTATGTCTACCAATGTCCTGTACCCCCCCTCCCCTTCCTTCCCCCCTCCTCCCCTTCCTCCCAATGTCTACCAATTTCCAATTTCCTCCCCTTCCTCCCCCCTTCCGTGCCCCCCCCCCCCGCGCGCAGGTGTGTCTGAAGATGCGGTCGCTGACCCCGGGTGTGCCGCCGCCCATCATCATGATCAGCGGCAAGGCCTCCACCAAGGATGTCATCAAGGGACTGCAGGTGCGGGGGAGGGGAGGGGAGGAAGGGGTTAAACTGAGAAAAATAAATAAACCCGAAGAAGGGGAGGAAGGGGGCGGGCAACCCGCCGGAGCCGCCGCCGCCGGCGCGCAGGCCACTGTCGAAGGCCTGCCCCGCGCTTGGGAAGGGGGAAGGGGCGAGGGGTAGGGAGGCGCAGGAGTGAGGATGTGAGGGAGGAGCGGGTAGGGGGAGGGAGGAGCGACAAGGGTTTCACGCTGGTGGCCAAGGGTTTCCGTGGCATATCCCCCACTCATCCACTTTGGATTTTCCTTATCTTTTTATCCCCTGCTGCTATCCTCCAATAGCTCACCACCTCGCCATACTCCAGTCTGATCTGATCCTCTCCGCCCCTGCCACGCTTTCCTGCCACCTCCGGCGCCCCTCGACCCTGCTGCCCGTGTGTCTCCCTACTCGCGCCTGTACGATTGTTTACGGACGGCTGTACGGACGGCTGTACGATTCTCCAGGCCGGCGCGTGCGACTACATCACCAAGCCCTTCCAGCCGCAGGAGGTGATGGCCCGTGTGGAGACGCAGCTGAGGCTGTTCATGGGCGAGGTGGCGCAGCTGCAGGAGGCGGCGGAGCGGAACATGGCGCTGCTGCGGCAGGTGGGTGGCTGGGTAGGTGGGTGGGTGGCTGGGTAGGTGGGTGGGCGGGTGGGTGGGGGGATGCGTGTATTAGAGAGGGCGGGTGTTAGGGCGGGTGCTTGCCTCTAACTCAGGGGCCCCTACCTTCCTTGCCCGTGGGTTTCGCGTCCATATCGTCTCATGCTCTTTGCCCCCCCCACCCCATGTGTCACCCCTCACCCGCCGGTGTGTCGTCTGATTCGCAGATCCTGCCGCCCCACATCCTGGCCTCCCTCCGCGGAGGTACCCGGGTGCTGGTGGAGAAGTTCAGTGACGTGGTGGTGCTGTGCGCCGATGTGGTGGGTCGGCTTGGGTGGGGAGGGTTTAGGGTTGGCTTGGGAGGGAAGGGGTTAGGGTTTAGGGTTGGCTTGGGTAGGGAGGCTTAGGAGGGAGGATTAGGCAGGGTTGGCTTGGGTGGGAGGTTTGGCTTGAGTGGGTTGGCCTGGGGAAGTTTGTTTGCGAGGGAGGAGTGATGTGCAACTGACGTGGTGGGTCGGCTTGGGAGGGTTGGGTTCCATTCCCCTGGCCTGGCTCGGCCTGACGTGACCTGACCTGACCTGACCTGACCTGACCTGACCTGACCTGACCTGACCTGACCTGACCTGACCTGACCTGACCTGACCTGACCTGACCTGACCTGACCTGACCTGACCTGACCTGGCAACTCGGAACTGAGCTGTTGCCCGCCACCTCTGCCGGCCCTGGCGGCCCCCCACCTGACCTGCCGCGTGGGTGGGCGCAGGTGGGCTTCTCGGCCCTGGCGGCCGCAGCCGACACGGCGGACTGCATCCTCACCCTCAACCGCCTCTTCTCCACCTTCGACGCAATCACTGATCGGATGGGCGTGCACAAGGTAAGGGTCCTCGGGTCCTAGGGCAGGGTGCAGTGTAGGGTAGGTGGGGCTTTGTGCGGATGGGTGGGCGCCGAGCGGCACGGCGGTGAGTCAATGGGCGGTACTGCGCTGGTACTCATACACCGTGGCAATCACTGATCGGATGGGCGGGCGGGTTGCAATTCTAAACACCGTGGCAAAAGTAGGACGGGACCGGCCTTGGGACGTGCGTGCGGGGGTTGGTAAGGAGGCGGCAGCACAACCTCGCAACCAAACAACGCCTGACGCCTATACCGTATACCCCTCGTCCCTCTGCATGTCCTGCCGGGGGCCTGGCGGGCTGGCGGACGGGCAGATGGACTGCCACACGGACAGCTACGTGGCGGCGCTGGGCCACATGCCGCAGGACCGCCACATCAGCAACACCATGCAGGTGCGAGACTCCAGGGGATGGAGTGGAGGGGATGGAGTGGAGGGGATGGAGTGGAGGAAATGGAGTGGGGGGCGGTTGCGGGGAGGGGAGGGGAGGGGCTCCTTTGCGTGTAGGGGACAGGGAGGAGGGTGTGAGGACAGAGTCGGGGCAGGGGACGCAGGGGAAAGAAGGTAGAGGGGCCCTGGCGGGTGCTCGGCGGATCGCCGCTAACGGGGGAAATCGGTTGGTGAAGGATGCCCGCGGCCGAGGGGTTCGTTTAGGCGACATGGTCACGGGTCCTTAAGATCTTGATCTGGAACACAGCGCATCGGTCCGGGCGAGAGGTTTCGGAGTTGCGAGGGTGAGGTGCTGACCCTCCGGCGTCCGCGCCGCCGTGAGGTGCTCCAGGGGAGGCGGGTTCGTTGTCGACGGTTACGTGGTGGACGTTGAGTTTTGCCCCGAGACGCCACCGGCCCACATCAGCTCACCCGGAGCGGGTCTGATGACCCACGGTTCTGCCTGCGCTCCTTGTCCCCCCCCCGCAGGTCAAGCAGATGCTGGATCTGGCACGTGAGATGCTGGCGGCGGTGGACTCACTGCCGTACCCCGACACGCTGGGCAAGATGCAGATCCGGATCGGTGTGCACGTGGGCGCAGTGTACGGCGGCGTGATCGGGGTCAAGTACCCGCGCTACAGCCTGTTTGGCAGCACGCTGCGGCTGGCACAGGGGCTGCAGGTGTGTGTGCTGAGGAGGGGTGACGGTGCTTCACTGTTGCGGGAGGGTCTCGGGGTTCAGGGATGAGGGTGTTGCGTGTTGGAAAATACAAAAACGAAAACGTACCGGGGGTTGGTCGTGCCTCAGGACGTTGCCGCATGCGCCCCCGCACTGCACGGCATGAGGCCCCCGCGCTCTCCGCGCCCCTTATCATCTGGCGTTCGTCGCATGCTTCGAGTATTAACCGTTGACCGCCAACCGCTAACCGTCTCAACCAACATGCGACCCCCCCGCGCCACAACCGCAGGCCACCGCGCTGCCCAACACGATCCACGTGACGGAGGTCGTACACAACCGAGTGCGGTCGGCCGGCGGCGAGGCCTTCATTCCGTACACGACCTCGCAAGTGCAGGTAGGAGCCCAGCGCCGCGGCGGGTTGGGTTGGGTTGGGTTTGCGAGGTTTGGAGCGCTGGGCGTGGTTTTGGGGTTGGGGGTTTGGGTTTGTTGGGTCGTGGCAAGTGGCGTGCACTGATTCCTAGTTTATGTAAACCACCTCCCCCCCCCTCTTTCGGGGGATCGGTTCCCAATCCTCCCCCCCCCTCTTTGGCCGCCGCAGAGCCTGGGCATCATCCGGACCTTCCTTGTGAGCGGCGGTGCCGAAGGCGACCCCTCGCCAGGCATGCTGGACTACTCCCACCTGGAGGGCGGCGTCGTGCTCGACTACCTGCGAGGCGCCTCCTCCGCACCGCATGGCATCACCATCCTCAATTGCCTGCTCGGCGGCGGCGCCGGCGCCGCCGCCGCCGCCGCCGCAAGCAGCGGCGGCGCCGGAGCCGCGGCCTCCGCCGTGAGCCTTAACGCGGGCTTCGGCCTGGGCCTCGGCGGCAGACAGCCGATGAGCGTCATCGCGCCACCGGCGATGCTGGAGGCGCCGCCGCCGCCGCCGCCGCTGCCAGCGGCGCCGGCCCGAGCGGCGGCCGGCGGTGACGGTGGCGGCGCCGCGACCGGGGCCGGGACCGGCGGCGCCGGTTACAAGATCATTCCGGTGATCTCCAATCGGCAGTTGAGCGGCGCCGGCGGGTCGCAAGACGCTGGCGGCGGCGCAATCGGAGGCGGTGCGGTCGGCGGCGGCGGCGGCGGCGGTGGCGGCGGCGGTGGCGGCGGCGGTAGTGGCGGCAGCGGCTTGCAGGCGCTCGTAGGGGCGCGGAGCCGAGAGAGCGATGGTGGGTCCAATCAGGGCAGGGTGGGTGAAGGGACGGGCGTGGGAAAGAGTCCTAAGCAAGGAGGCAAGCCCGGAAGCGAACATACCCAGCTGACTCTGGCGCGTACCATAGCCGCTTTGCGTCGTCTTGGTCGTGGTTGTCGTCGTTGGCCTAAACACGTCGTCTTGCGCGCCCCGCGTTGCTCTGCTCCTTTTGCTGGTCTGGCATGTTGACGTACAATACGATTCCCGTACGGTGTGTACTGCACATCGCATCGCCGTGTACTGCATCACCCGTCTGTTGCCGTACAGCCTCCGGCTACGCCATCACGCTCGCGCAAGCACCCCACATGACGCTGGATCCCCACAAATACGAGATCGTCTCCACGGTACGGCAAAGTTTGGTTGAAATGGTTGGGGCTTGTCAGCGCGGCAGCCGGCCCTGGAAACGCCGAGGGGCGGCACAGGGATATCGGAGTTGGTGGGAACTGCCCCCTAAGGCCTGCCCTCGCGCAGGACGGCGCCAAGCCGATGCGTGCCGCCGGTCGGCCACCTGTTGACCTGTCGTACCCCCGTACTGCTGTACGGCGCAGCAGAGCGGGTGCACGTGCTTGGCAGGTCCTGTGGCACACTCGGGGGGGGAGAGGTCGGGGCATGTGGGCTGGTGTTGTGGGCCACCCGTCGCCGGATCGGCTGCCCCACGAGGCAGCGACGGCTCTCACCACGGTGTCACTGCGCGTAGGGAGTCTAGGGTAGGGGTAGGAGAGGCGCGTGTGGGTCGTGGAGCGGTCCTTCCTCCTCGGTTTTCAAAGCCTGGGCATGACCCGGAGTTGCGTCCTCGGTCAGGCTAGCTGGCCAAGTACCGCACCGGTATCCCCCCTCAGCTCTCCAAACATGCCCCAGCCGTCGCGCGACTCCTGACGGTACTGATCCCCCACCTGCCGGGGTACCTATTTCCTATACCCTACCTGCCGGGGTACCGTATTTCCTATACACCACCTGCCGGGGTACCGTTTCAACCCCCACCCGCCGGCCCGTGTCCGTGTCCGTGTCCGTGTCCTTGACCAGGCCGCCGCCGTCGCCAGCGGCGACATTGGCTACCTGATGACCATGGACACCACTGCCGTACTGACGGCGCCGCCAGCGGCCAGCGTCGTCACCTCCAGCTCCGCCTCCGCGGCCTCCGCGGCGATGGGCAGCGCCGCCTCCGTCGGCATCGGCGGCGCCGGCGCCGGCGGCGCCGGCATCGGAGCCGCCCACGCGGCGGGCGGCGCCGGCGGGGGAAGTGCCGCCGTCGGCATCTCCGGCTTCAGCGGCAGCAGCGTTGCCGCCACCGTGGCCACGGTCGGCAGCGGCGGCCGTCGCCTCACCAGCGACGCCTCGCTCGTCCAGGACTTGTCGCCGGGGCCGCCCGCCGCGGGGCTGTCAGGCCTGACGCGCCTGCAGCGCATGCACGCCGGTCCACACATTTCGGGTCACGGCAGCGGCGGCGGCGGCGGCGGCAGCGGCGGCTCGGCCTCCCGCGGCGGCTCCCGCGGTCCCTCCCGCAACGCATCTTTCCGCGTCGGCGGCGGCGGCGGCGCATCGCCGCTGGCGGCGACGTTGATGCAGCAGCAACTTATGACGGCGCTGCAGCAGCAGCAGCAGCAGCAGCAGCAGCAGCAACAGCAGCAGCAGCAGCAACAGCCAGGCATGCGACTGGTAACTGTGGCGGCGGCGGCGGCGGCGGGCGGCGGTCCGTCGCACTCCCTGGAGAGCGGAGGCTACACGAACGATCTCGAGGTCGTGAACTCGCCCGTCTCGACATCAGAGCCGCTGATGAAATTGGACCGCGCCGACGGCGGCATCCACCTCGCCGACGGCGACGCCGGCGCTGACGCTGGCGGCGGCGCCAGGGGCGGCATCAGCTCCGCGGCGCTGCGGCGGATCCATGTGCCACTGAAGGTGGCGTCGATCAGCGCGCTGTCTGGCGGCGGCGGCATCGGCGGCACGGGGCACGGAAGCGGTATCGGCATCGGCAGCGGCTCCGCCGCCGCCGGCAGCGTCAGCGCCGGCGGCATGTCCACCGCGGGCTCGCTGGGCTCGCCGCCGCTGCTGTTCTCGCCAACGGTGGCAGTGGCGGCGGCGGGGGCGGCGGTGCACGGCAGCGGCGGCGCCGTGGCGGCGGCGCTCACCGCCAACTCGCCGTACGCCGGGCTGTCGTCGGAGACGCGCGCGCGACTCGCCCGCCTCCGCACGTCGTCACAGCCCGACCTCCTCGAATCGGCGGCAGCGGCGGCGGCCCTGCAAGTGCCGTACGGCGGCGGCGGCGGCCCCTCCGTCAGCGTCCCTGGCGCCGAGGTCGTCACCGCCGCGCCGGTGTCGCCGGAGACGGTCTTCTCGGCGCCGGCCGAACACAACCTGGGCATGGGCCTGGGGCTCGGCCTCCGCCACGCCTCCTCGGGCCCTGCCCTCGCCGCCGCCCACCTGATCTCCCCGTCGAGGTCCGCCTCCAGTTCGCTGGCCGCGCCCTCCGCCATGTCGCCGACCTTCCCCGCCGCCTCTCCGGGCGCCGCCACTGCCGCCACGCCCTCTGTCGTACTGGGCGGCGGCGCCGGCGGCCTCAGGACCTCCGTGTCGTCGCAGCAGCTGACGGCGGCGGCGGCGCGCCGGCCGCCGTCGAAGCAGCCGTCGACGATCCCCGAGCTGCTCGACTCGCTGGGCCTGGGCCACTACGCGCGAGCCATTGCCGGGGCGGTTGCCGGCGGTTTGGACGAGCTGGCTTCCCTGGACGACAGCGGACTTCGCAAGGCGGGCCTTGTGAGCTCGCGCAGCCGGCAGTTGGTACGGGACGAGCTCGCGCGCTGGGGCTATTAGTGACGTAGTGGCGCCCGTAGTTGGAATCGTCGGTTGGAATCGTTGGGCTGTGTGTGTATGTATCAGAGAACTGAGCTGTGTGTGTGTTACATATCTGACCGGGCCTGGCACTGGCCATGGGCTGCTAACCCAGCTCTACCGGAAAGACCGCCGAAGCACTCTTCTCCCTTTGTGGGGCAAGGAGAAGGGCCTGTGTGTTTTCAGAGCGAGGAAGCCCGCCGTGTGTGGGCATGAGGGTATGTTCAGAGCGAGGAAGGCCCAAGAACCCACACCAATGGGTGTGTGGGCGAGAGAGTCCGGGGCCGCATGTCCCCTTGCAAAGCGAGCGGCGCAGGGCCGGAGATACGGCGGCAGGCCGGCAATCATCGAAACGCGCGTGCCGGACCATCGGCAGTGCCCGTGCCCGTGCCCGTTCTGGTGCCGGTGTGGACGGGCGGTGGTTGTCGTACAGCGATCCGGGCCCTTGATCGCTTCGCTGCGCCTTCCCCTCGCGCATCTGCCTGGCTGCCCGGCCTGGCTGCCCGGCCCGCCTGGGCCTTCGCCACACGTACACATTTGATTCAGACCGGCCAGCTCGCTGGGGTGACTCGCAAGCTATGAAAGTTGGCCGCCACAGGGAGCGTCGGGCGGCGTGTTTGCTGCTGTCGCCTGCAACGTGTGTGTGTGTGTGTGTGCGTCGGAGCCCTGTCCGCGCACGCGCGTGTGTGTGTGTGTGTGTAAATCCTTACATACCTGCCGGGCCGACGCTGGCCGGGGGCGCTAACCCGCCCCATACGGGAGACCGCC
The DNA here is from genome assembly GCA_003117195.1 of Eudorina sp. 2006-703-Eu-15. NCBI lineage: Eukaryota > Viridiplantae > Chlorophyta > Chlorophyceae > Chlamydomonadales > Volvocaceae > Eudorina > Eudorina sp. 2006-703-Eu-15. The sequence goes on along the minus strand of BDSI01000098.1, from coordinate 336,768 downwards.
GAAGCACTCTCCCAGAGAACTGGGAGAGGGGCGAGGAGACACAGCACGGGACCACAAGGGTGCCGTGCACCCGGGCCTCTAGCCCCATCTAAACGCGCCACGAGGTCAGGCACCAAGCCAGCCTGCCCTTATAAAGCCGATCACGGGGCCAACTCAAACAAAACCCCTACACGTCCAGCGCAACCAGCAGAAGGCCAGGCACACACGGCAAAAGGGGACCACGCAACGGAGCGAGCACTATGCAGTGTGAGGGTGTGTGTGTGTGTGAGGGCGGGTGTGAGGGCGGATGCGAGGACGGATGCGAGGGCGGATGCGAGGACGGATGTCAGGGCGGGCGTGTGGAGGGCGGAGGAGGGCGGTTATCGATTTGTTTCCCTTTTGCGGTTTCGCTGCCTTTATTAACAATTGAGGAGGGCCGTACGGCTTTTGAGGGTGCGGCGCGCGGGCCTTCAGAGCTGCTCCATCCACGGGGGGAGTGACCGGAACGGGGACTGCGTGGAAGGGCGGGGAGGGCGTTGCCAGGTGCGCGCCGCCCCGCGACCTCTGCCATGTCAAGGCGGTGGATTGGGAACCTGGGCCGGCAAGAGGGCGGCGTTGTGCCCATTCCGTGGTGTTTGTATCTTCGCGAATGTCTCTATCGGATTTGCATGATCGTGTCGAGGGCGGCTGACCGGCCGATTGCGGAGCGATGTTGCTGCGTACGTATCGGGGGTGGGTGGGTGGGTGGGTGGGTGGGTGGGTGGGTGGGTGCTGCTGTCGCGCTGTTTATTCAACATGATCACATCATACCCCCTGCTAGGGCTCGTACCTGCTGGGGCGCGTACCTGTTGGGGATGGTACAGCCCCTATTACGCATTTGCTTTGCGCCTTTGCTTTACGCATTATTTGCTTTTTGGTCGCTGGGCCATGCCGCGGCTGGAGGGAGGGAGAACTGCCTCGTGGGCGGACGCGTGGCGGCGGGCGCTGAAGTAATGGAAACCAGTCACGCACGTCGCACAAGTGCCCTCTTGCGGTTTACAGTTTCGCTGTCTATGCTTGCTGGCAGCTGGCAGCGGCGAGGGGGGCAGCCGGTTTGGGCCACGTGCCGCTGCAGTGGGCTGGGGGTGGGGCCAAAGTGCGTGCCAGGGGAGTGGGTTGGGGGTCTAAGGGGTGAGACCACATGCCGGGGGAGTGGGTTGGGCGTTTAGTGCTATGTTGGGACGAAGGGCCGGATGCCGGGGGGGCGGGTGCGTGGTGAAACAGGGCGAGTGAGGTGGCAGCACCGTCATCCCCCCGGAGGGGGGGGGGCCGGGCAGGGGGATCCCAGCAGCGCCACATGATTCGCGCATGCTTATAAACGGAGGATGCCGAAGGTACGGCACGGCACGCCACGACGGTTGTGTGTTTGGTGCGTGCCGTGTGGGCGCGTGGGGCTGCACTTGTGCATTTGTTCCTTGCTTCTGGGCCAGGATCGCTTGTCTGCAGGACGGGTCAAACAGCACGTGATCCATGAGGGTTCACGTCTCCGTGGCATGTATGTACGGGAGCTGGACTTGGGGTTGATACGGCTTGTCGTACATGGCTGTGGCGTGCCGTACAGGGCAAAAACGATATCACGTCGGAGTCTCCATATTTCTCGGTATGTCGACTGGTATTGCGAACGGGAGCTAGCTGATCCTGCTCCTGCTTGGCGCTTGGCGATTCTTATCCGGTTCATTGCGGCGGGGGCTGTAACTCGAACACATGGCCGCGCCGTCTCCGGCAGTTTTTTTGTATGCGGTGTTCCGTACAGGGGTATTTGTATTGCTACTTAATACTGACCTTGCAAGATTGCGCCCTTCCTTATCGGGCAGGTTCATTTGTTTTTGCCGTTTTCTTGGGGGTTTTCTTGTGGTGTGCACGGGTGCGCTTTCGCCAGTCGTAAGCTTTGAGTCTTATTAGATGGGGGTGTCGTGTCCTTGCCGTGCGAAGGATGACTGCGGCATGGTTGACGTTTGTGGACGCTAGGGTCCAGCCGTGTGGACAAGTGATCCTTGGGCGGCGGCGGCGGCGGCGGCGCGAGCTGGCACTGGTGGTGGTGAAGTGCTCAGCGCGGTCGTGAGGGGACTGTGGACGTTTTCGGGACTGTCATGCAGTCAGCGTCGTGCTGTGGGGTGGGGTTTGCCGCGGGGGGGCTGTCGACCGATGTCAGAGAGCCGGGGCTTTGGACTGGGCGAGGAGGAGGCCGTGGAAGGGCGAGGCGAAAGGCGGGGAAGGGCGAGGAGAAAGGCGGGGAAGGGCGAGAAGGAAGGGCGAAGAGGAGGGCGAGGAGGAGGGCGAGGAGGAGGGCGAGGAGGAAGGGCGCGAGGAGGAAGGGCGCGGAGGAGGGCGAGGAGGAAGGGCGCGGAGGAGGGCGAGGAGGAAAGGCGAGGAGGGCGAGGAGCAAGGCGGGGAAGGGCGAGGAGGAGGGCGTGGAAGGGCGGGGAGGAAGGCGGGGAAGGGCGAGAAGCAAGGCGGGGAAGGGCGAGAAGCAAGGCGGGGAAGGGCGAGGAGGAGGGCGAGGAGGAAGGCGGGGAAGGGCGAGGAGGAAGGCGGGAACAGGCAAGGAAGGGCGAGGAAGGCAGGCAAAGGCGAGCAAGGAGGATGTGCGACGTTTCCAGGGCACGGGTGCTTGCGGATCGGAGGCCAAGGGGGGCCGACAGGATACCCGCGGGCCGCACCCCGGGCCCTCGTGCGTCTGGGGCTGGGCTGATATTGGTACCTGTCTAGGCGATTTGAGGCGTCGGGGGTGTTGCGGGTGTGGGGCCGCATGGGGACTGCCGGTGACGAATGCCGCTTTCATACAGTCCAGCATGAGCTTGCAGAAGTTTGGGCTGCAGAGGCATGTAAGCGTGTCTCAGATTCTAACTGAGCCGCGAGAAGCGAAGTCCAGCGTGTATGTGTGTGTGTGTGTGTGTGTGTGTGGTTGTGTGTGTGTGGTTGTTTGGCAGGTAAGGCAGAAGTGCGTGAGGTTGTATGCGTGTGTGTACGTACGGTATGTGCGCGTGTGTGTGAGTCTGTATTTGCCGGCCGCGTTACCACCCTGTATCCGCTGGAGGAGCTCCGGCGCGTATTTGTATCCCCTTCTCCTACGCAACAGTGTACACTCCCTATAGAGGTTCAGTTCCTCGGCGTTTCCATCTTCTGGGCTTCGGAGCCCATTTGGACTGTTAATCGAAGTCGACTGGTGGGGTGTGTTCATAAATTGATGGTGGAGTGTGAGTGTGTGTGGCTGCGTGAATACGTGGGTGGCTGGTTGTGAGTGGGCTGGGCCTTGATCTTTCTGGGCGGGATCCGACTGCGGGGGCGGGGGCCGGATTGAGACACGGCAAGGCCCATTGGACGAGAGCTGAAGGGAACCGAACATGTGACGGAGACGGCAGACGGAGACGGCAGACGGAGACGGCAGACGGAGACGGCAGACGGAGACGGCAGACGGAGACGGCAGACGGAGACGGCAGACGGAGACGGCAGACGGCAGACGGAGACGGCAGACGGAGACGGCAGACGGAGACGGCAGACGGAGACGGCAGACGGAGACGGCCGACGGAGACGGCAGACGGAGACGGCAGACGGAGACGGCAGACGGAGACGGCAGACGGAGGCGATGACTGCAGTGAGGATGCAGTGCCGTCGCCGGGGGTCGTTGCTTGGTGGCGCCAGTGGCGCGGCAGGGGCAACGCCAACGGTAGTCCCGCCCTCCCCCTTCGCACGATTACGCATGCTGGAGCCGTCAGAAAATTCACACGGACTCTAACCACACGATAGTGGCATATGGACGCTATTATCCGGGCGGGCTCAGCCATGCCCTTGCATGTCACGCAATCCTGCTCTGCCTGCCTACGAACAGACGGAACTTTCTCCGTCGTTGTCGCGCTGTTGGGAAAGCACTGGGCCACCACCCTGACGCCCATCACGAAAGGCGCGAACGTCCTTAGGACAGAACCTGATGGCACACCGCTGGCCTGCGTCGTTCCGGTCGGTCTGCGCTCCAGGGGGGGAAACGGAGTCGAGACAAAGGCGACAATGACTCCAGGGTTGACGCGGGGGTCGTGGAGGCGCGCCGGGACGAAGTATAACCGGAGCGCTTCAAATAAGCGTGCGACTGGGCGGGAAGGAGCGGGCCGGGCCAGGGCGGGGCGGGGCGGACGGGTCATAGCGCGGGAGGGCTGAGTGAGAGGACGAGGAGGAACCTGGCAGTGCGGGACCGCATGTCATGTCCGGCATCGATTGCCGGGTGCTGATCAGGCGGGGAAGCGAAGCGCGACGGCGGCAGCAGCCTGTGTGTTGCGTGTGTTGCGTGAAATGCAACCCGCCCGCTGTGTGTGCGTGTGTGTTATTCGGCATGCCGGGCAGGAGTGTGAGTGTGAGCGCGTGTGGGTGTGGGTGTGGGTGGCTGCGGCCCCGTGTGCTGCTGTTGGTTGGCTGGCGCGGACTGAGGTGGTTGGGGGGGGTTGCGGGTCATGCCAGTGGCGAACGGACTGATACGACCGAGCGGACCCCGGCGTTGTTGATTGGGGAGGGGATTCGGGGAGACCCAGAAATGCAACGCCCCTACCTGCTGCTGCCGTGTTGTGTATTAGAGAATTGAGCCGTGTTGCGTGTGTGTGTAAAAGACAACTGAGCCGCGAGCCGTTGTGTGTGTGTGTGTGTGTGTGCGAGAGAGAGATAGGGTCGGAGTGGGGTTGGGAGTCTCTTCCAAGGCCCTCTGCTTGTTGAGCGTGGTTGCTCCGTCTGTATCTGTCTGTATCAGTTGCTGTATGCCGGGCCCTTCCAAACTTTTTCCGCATGTGTGCACACTGGAGAACTTGTGTTGCCAGCGATTCGGGGGCGGGAGAGAGCGTGAGGGAAGACCCGTGGGTCTCGCCTGTGTTCGCGCCCACGTGCCGGTCACGGGGCTGCCTGTACTTCAATCGTCAAAATCGTCATCGCGACGTTTTCAAACGTAGAGGGACGCAGCCGTTGTTGCTGTTGTTGTTGTCCTTGCGCCCGCGGGCCTCCTGTGTAAACGGAGTATCGCGGGGTACGGGATACGGGGGGCGCGGTCGACTGCGTGACCGTTTCCCCGCCATCGGGATGCATGCCTGGTCATGACACGGATTTGGTGCCGTACGGAGGTTTCAGTGGCGGGCGGCGGTGCCCCGGACTCTGGAAGTGTGCGAGGCGTGTGCGCACAGAGACACCGAGGCATGGGATGGGGTGATGTTCTGCGGGTCGGGGCAGGTCCCCCGGCAGTGGCCCGCACGGGGGTTCGCGCACCCGCGAGATGTTGTGTGTTGGTCGAGGGGCAGGGCAGGGGTGCGTATTCTGCCTTAGGCATGGCAGTGCCCACCCGTGTGTTTAGAAAAGAGACCCGCCCACTCGTGTGTATGTATGTGTGTGTATGTGTGTATACGTATTATTGACCGTGTTTGCATTATTATTAAGGATGTTACAGCGGACCCCGCGGGTCATCTGTGACAGCCAAAGCTTCCTCGCCATACTCTGCATAAACGAAAGTGCGCCACCATGGCGCACCGGACAGGCTCCACAAGTGCACCGAAACACTCCCCCGTGCCCACTCTACCAGGGAACCACCCCGTTCCTGAGAACCAACCACAGCAATGGATAAAGCCCGCTCGGGGGGAAGGGGGGTAGCCACCAGCGCGCCCCTATTAGCGAACCACCATCAGGCCCCTGCCCGTCCGGTTCCACCGGGTCGAAAAACCTCCCCACCCTGTCAAGGGCGCCCGTGGTCCCTAGAGCGCATGGGTAGTGTGTTGCAGGACATGGTGTACGTGGCTGCCGTACAGTAACCGCGGCAAGTTGCAGCAGTGGGCCACAAACGTCGGGAACGCAAAACCCACGGCACGGTCAGTAGGTCGTGTATGTGCCGGACATCCCTGCAGCAGCAGAGCAGCACCACCTACCGGCTGCACGCGAATGCCGGTGCCAATGTACTGGCCGATGGTGCGAGGCTGCGGCGGAGGGTGCAGGAGGAAGGGAAGCGCCGCTGGTACATGTGTACTTGTTTGTAATCCTGGTCCGCGCCAGTGTGCTGACTCGTTGAAGACTACTCAGTCATCCAGTTGGTCAGTCAGTTAGTCAGTCAGTTGGTCCGTCAGTTGGTCAGTCAGTTAATCATTCAGTTCGTCGGTCAGTTGGTCAGGTTGAACCCGGGCTGCGACGAACAGTTTGAACGTCAGAGATAATGAAGGAGGTTGATTGAGTAACCCGACGGACCGAATCAGTCTTCGTCGCGCGGACCTTCTGCTTTCCGACTCCGGTGCCGCGTTCGCGCGTCCCTCCCAAGCACAGGCAGCGATGACCGATGAGCGATCACTGAGGGTCTCATCTTGGCAAGCACCAAGAATCAGCGAATGCCGGAATACAGCAACACGGCAACACGTGGGGTCCGCTGTAACGTTCATTCATTCATTCAACGCGGCAACACGGACTGCTCCTCAGCACCGTCTCGGTCTCGAGCAGGAGCTGAGTAGGCAGACTGATGAGGCCGTCACACCGACCCAAACTCACCAGGCAGTTGGGCCGTGATGCTGCGATGGGTTATGTCGGAGGGCTTTCTTTGTTGGCGCTCGCATTGCGGCACAGAATGAATGACGGCCCAAGGATGCGAGCTTCCAAGCGGACAGCCGTCTCCCGGGTGGCCCCGGCCGGGTTCGTTGCGGTGATAGATGGGCCTCGTGTACGTGTCCCCGTCAGGGGTAGGCGCATCGCGCATGCAGGCCCCTGTGGAGCTTAGTTGGTGTACTTCCCAGACATCCCACTTCTCAACTGCCGTTGTAGCTCAGTGGTAGAGCGTTTGTCTTGTAAACAAAAGGCCTCTGGTTCGATCCCAGACTGCGGCATGTATGATGTATGACCTTGGAACCGCTCTCTGGTCGGAGAATGGGATGGACAATGTCATGCCAATGATATACGATTTGAAATTTGCGTGCGCGTGCAAGTATGGAAATTTGGAACGAGACATGCATCGCTGCGATGACTAAAGGCAAATTGTGAGATGAGAACGGGTCTCATACCTGATAAGCGCCCGGACTTGTCGACGTGATCGATGGCACCACGTGTCGATGTGTTTGGAGAGCCACCCAATTTCAATACATGCGCTGTGGGCCCATGACTCTAGACCCATGGGATCCTAATTGAGCCCGCAAATGGTTCCGTACACTAACCGCTACAGACCACAGACTACCACCTGAATCATCTAACTTTGTCGTACGTGAACCCTATAGTGTTCCAAATCCAAGTTGTACATGTGGCCTATATGGCTGCCGCAGTCTGGGATCGAACCAGAGGCCTTTTGTTTACAAGACAAACGCTCTACCACTGAGCTACAACGGCAATTGTTGAAAATGTCGGATGTTACTTAACCCTGTCGTCGTATCATCGGGGCCCAAGGCACGCCCATCCACCCGCACGTTAGTGGGTGGGGCAGCCGGAGCGGAGCGCCAACGATCGCCCCGCCTTCATCTCATCTGCTGTAACAGGCTGTAACGCATCGCGGCCGTCGTGAAGGATAAAGCGGGCGAGCTGTGTCTTCTCGAGTGCGGGACTGCGGGTGGACTGCGACGCGCCCACGCTCCCCTGCACACCGACAGCAGCTGCCATGGGGGGGAGCGCCGAGGCCCTGGGGTGGCGTGAGGCAGTGCGGCGGGTCGCGGGGGTACCGTACCTCACAAGGGCATCCACAGCCCATCGGTCCCGTATGTGTACCCGTTACCCGGTATGTGTATAACGGGGATCGACGGCCGACAGCCCCGTGCCTGTGTCCATGCGGGGGGCTGAGGGGCCCCGGGGGTGCGGCTGTGACGGCCCAACCAGCAACCACTCCCTCCACCCGGGGAGGCCACGATTCACAGTGTCGCTCGAAATCACCACCACCGGACTTGTTTGACCGAGTCAGCGCCCCACTATACGTGCGTTCGCAGCTGGGGGTAGGTATCCCTGACGCTGCTCAGCGAGGGCGAGGCGAGGCCGCCGGGTGCACCGCGGGATGGACAGGCACCGCGAGGTAGACGGGACTGGCACGGACGACGGATCCGGAGCTCAGCACGGTAACCCCCAAGAGACCCAAATCCCTATACATGCGTTGGGGTCCGCTGGAATGAGTGAAAATGAATGAACGTTACAGCGGACCCCGAAAAGGGATCAACGGTGTACACCAGGGCAAGCCCCAGCGGGCCCCATGGAATGGTCATTACATTCCGTTTCCATGAAAGTCTCCATGAAAGTCAGGGGTTGAGGGGTACCACATCTCATCGATCATTTGTTACGGTTAGTCCTGCTTGACTGTTGACTCCCCCGTCATCCACACATCGACTGCTGACGGACTCACGTGCCTCGAAACGTTTCCATCTGGAGTACGACATGTATAATTGACACGAACCCTCGATAATCGGAGTTCATGGTGTGATCGCTGTAACGCCTTAACTTCTTCGCGAGGTGCATTTCGCGAGGCAGTGTGGGTGGGAAAGGGTAGCACGGCATGGCACGTGCTTCGTACGGTCTGTACCTCTTTTGACTGTGCATGTGATTTCATGCAGGGGATGGCTACAAAATGAAGAGCACATGGTGAAGAGCACATGCGGTCTTTGGCTGACGATCATGGCAAATTACGGGGCGAAACACGATGCGTTGCTGATCACGTAACCAACACTGGTGGTCATTTTGTGTCCTGACAGGTCCTAGCTATTTTACCAGTACATCTGTATGTTTGAAGTGTGTTAGGACTCGTTACCCGCGCCCCTTCCGGCATGTCTAAAAATGAATTGTCTAGAAGCTTGAACACAGCCCTGGCGCGTGTCGTACGTCGGTTGATTAAGGTCCTTGCAACATGCGTTTCTGTTTGCAGGACACTGAGCACTATCACAATTACAACCACACACAAAGATATAATTGTTGCATTGAAGAGGGATTTGCCCATCATCCCGGGAGCGACGAAAGCAAATTTCGCACTATCATACATCGCATGTCGTTGATCTGATAATTTTGTACTCTCAAACTAACGTGCGCTTACTCAAACCCTAGCGTCATGGCGAGCCTGAAGTGCACCGGACCGTCTTCGCGCATCAGGCAAGCTGGATGCGCTGCAGTGCTTGAAATACTGAACAAGTGTCCCTACTTTTTAACGTGACTTGATTGCCTGCACCAGCGCATTAGCCTTCCGATTCCGATTCCGGGTCGGAAATCGAGGCAAACAATGAATACATCACGTGCGGCCACTGCTTTTGTATTGCTTATTAGATTTGGGGATGTTTGTTTCTCCAGCGACCCATGTCGTCATGGCTGGACGCTTGGCGGGCATCGCGATGGCGACCAGCGCGGCAGCTCGAAACAGCGACAATCACCGCCAGCGCCCAAAACCAATTATTTACTGGCCATGTCCACCATATCGTCGGTTGTCCAACCTGGGTTTGTTCAGTGTCTCCCATGTCTCCCGTGTCTCCGTGTCCGGCGTGCAGCCACACAATCCCGCAGCTCCTGTCAGCGCGGCAGCTGCCGCCGCTTCCTGCAGGAATCAGCGCCCTCCGTCGCTGCAGTGTCAGACCCGACGTGAGGGCCTGGTCGGCGGCGCCGGAGGCCGCGACTGTGGGGCAGCCCAGTGACAGCAACGGCGTCTCACCGACGCCGGCAGTCGTCACCGACGCAGGCGCCACCCCGCCAGAGCGGCCATCCGGCGCCTCCGCATTCGCCGGCGCCGCCGCCACCGCCGCCGGTACGGCAGCGACGGCGGCGCCCGCCGCCAACGAGAACTTCGCGGGCGACATGCTGAAGCCGTCCGTCGTGAACACACCGATCGTGCGCGCCGCTGCCGTACTGGCGGCCGTGGCGGCGGTGGCGGGTTCCTCCCTGCTGCTCCCCAACACTGTCGGCGCATTTCTGCATGTGACGTCGTACGGTGAGTACGGCTTATGTCCGACAACAACCCTTGGTCGGCGAGCTTTCCTTCACGCATACCTGGACCCAGGCCAGGGCGCTGCGCGGGCAGCGTCCCTGGCAAGGGTGCACCGTCTCCGTCTCCGTCTGCGTCTCCAAGGGCGGCTTACTCGGGCCCCATGGGACCAACCCCTCCCAAGGCTCAAGGCCGCCCCCGTTGGATTGCCGCTTGTGTTGTGGGCCGCGAATGGGGCGACCCCGAGGGGCTCCGGCGCCACGCCTGCTGCCGTAGGCTGCTACCTGCGGTATGTGGACTCCCACTTCCCCTGCGCGAGCCCCGGCCACGGCCCCGGCCGATGCCGATGCCGATGCCCCGGACCCGGACCCGGACCCGGTTCCTCGCTCTCTGCCCCTCGCTCTCTGTCTGGCCGATCCTGACCTCGGTGCCGTCCCCAGCCGGTCCACATTCTAAAGAATCCCCACCCGGCCCACACCCCGGTCCGATCCCCGAATTGGTTTTCCTCTGCTTTCTAACCCCGATCCACACCCCGATCCGCGCCCGGATCCGGATTCGGATCCCCTGCCACCACGTCTCTCGTCTCGTCTCGTCCCGCGCTGGCTCGCTGTGGCTGTCAGCCATCCTCCTGGGCGCGCAGCTGTGGAACACGTTCTTCGTGGGCCTTACCATGTTCAAGAACCTCCCCCGCCAGACCTTCGGCAAGGTGCAATCCAAGCTCTTCCCTCAGTACTTTGCGCTCACCACGGGTGGGTGCGTGTACGACGGGGCGGTGCACGACGAGGCGGTGTACGACGGGTACCCGGTGTATGACGGGGCGGTGTACGACGGGGCGGTGTACGAGGGTCGCGGTTCACGCGCGGCGTACAGGTGCACGGCCACGCGGTGCACGGGCACACGGAGTCCTGCGCTCAGCGAGCAAGTGAGCGGTCGAGCTATCCCGGGTTGCGTGTACGGCAACCGGCGCGCCAGTGCAATGACCCGCACCTGTCTGTACGTCTGTCTGTCTGTCTGGCTGGCTGACCCTCTTACCCCCTCTGCCTGTCGCCGGGCTTGATGTGTCTGCAGAATCTTATAAACCCTAACCCCTTTTACCAATTTCCTATGCCCCCATCCACAAGTATACTCCTGCCTTGCCTGCGGAATGACGCACATACACAAACACACACTGCATGGTTGGCCCGGGCGGGTTTCTCGCTGGAACGCATACGTGCACTTACACTTACACGAACAAGCACGCACACCCCTCCCTCCCTCCCTCTCCCTCCCTCTCCGCTCTCCCCCAGGCGCCAACCTGCTCGCGTTGATCACGCTGGCACTCGCGGGCGCCGCCGCCAGCCCCGCGGGCACTCGAGCGCTGGTGACCCTGGCGGTGTCGCTGGGCGGCCTGCTGGTCAACTGGCTGGCCCTCGAGCCCATCTGCACCGACCTGATGTTCCAGAGGTGGGCGGGCGTGCGGGCGGGGGCTGGGAAGGACACTGCCCAGGGTGGGTCGTGGGTGGGAGGGGTTGGCCGACCAATGCCCCGGGTTTGATTTGACCGGTGCGGGTCTGGGTAGAAGATCGCACCCTGTCCCTCGTCGTCCTGGTCAGCAGCGCTGCTGGTCCGATCGGTCACGACTCCCATCTCCATCCGAGCCATGGGTCATAATCTGGATCTCGGATCTCGACGCTGACGCACTCCACAGACCAGTCAGCGCAGCACGAAGCATCGAGCACCGGTCAGACATCTGCCGTACTGCTGCTGTACTGCAGGTACGACATTGAGAACAAGCCGGAGAAGACTGACGCGGACAAGGAGCGCATCGCGACGTTGTACAAGGAGGTATGGCCACGCGGACCCGTGTGCGCGAGTTGGCGTGTGGGTGTGGCGTGTGGGTGTGGCGTGTGGGTGTGGGTGTGGATGTGGGTGAGGTGGGTGTGGATGTGGGCCTGGGCCGGGGTGGAATCAGTCGTCTGTCACCCTCAGCCCCTCCCAGACGCCCTTTGGCCCCCGTACCCCCTTTCGCCCCTCTCGCCGCCCCCCCAGTTCGGGAAGTGGCACGGCATGAGCAGCCTGGTCAATCTGGTGTCCTTCTGTGTGGCGGTGGGCCATGGCTGGTTCCTGGCGTCACTGCTGGTCATGAACGTCTGAAAGGCGCCGGACGGCAGTAGCAGCCAGCAGCAGGAGCAAACGCAGGAGCAGGAGGGGCAGGAGCAGGAGGGGCGGGCGCAGGAGGGGCAGGAGCAGGAGGGAGGAATAGAAGGTGGGGGAGGATTGTTGTTGGAATGGCAAAAACAGAGGCAGGCTCGGCCGATCGCGGCGGCGGCGGCGCGCTGCGCCTGATGGTCCCGCGGCTGGCTCGGTGATCAGGTCGGGCCATCCCTGAGGTTGTGGCCCCTCCCCACACCTAGGCCAAGGAGTGAAGGGCGGTGGCGATCTAAGTGCGTCGTTCGGGTCGCGGACGTCGTCGCCTCCGTGTGTGAAATCCCGGCGGGGCTGCGTTGGCCGTTGGCCGTTGGGCCGACCGGCGTAAAAGGAAGCGGGCAAGCGGGGGCTGTGTCACCAGGGGGTTAACCAGAAACAGCCCCACGGGGGGTCACCACGGGGGCGTCAGCGTCGGCCGCCCGCCCGCGAGATAGTTGGCGCGGTCCCTGAGCTTGCTGGTTTGGTTTCGGGGCACTAACGAACTAACTAACTAGACTAGCGGGGGAATGGAGGTTGTGTCCCCGGTTGCTTCCCATGAAGTGTGCTTGGGTCGTGGTGGCCAGTGGGACACCAAGGGGCGGCGCTGCGGGACAGTTGGGTACGTTGTCGGTTGAGTACGGTTGATCTCAGTTGGTTGGGCGGGTTGTCAGACGGACGGCACCCTGCACGCAGCTGTGCTTGGGCCGAGCTCCGCTGACCACTTCGGCCTCGGTTTGGGTGCCGTACTGCAGCAGCTACCGAGGGTTCAGCCCCTGGAGAGCTTGTGGGCGGGGGGAGGGGCGCCCGGCGGCGGAGGCGGCGGGGGAATGGTGTTCGCACACATGTAACTCGTACAATATCGGCGGGCGCGTACATGGCATGTACGGCAACTGTACACTGGAGGCTGCGCGCCAACGCGGGGAGCACGTCGAGGGGCAGAGCTCGGCGGGCGGGGTAGGGCGCGGCGCGGCGGAACGGGGATGCCATGACGGGGATGCCGAAAGGGCACGGCGGGCGTCCTTGAGAAGGGTTTCGTGGTTGGTTGGTCGGTTGGCGCGCTGCGCTGGTTTGGGCGGTGTAACCATTGAACCCCCAGGCAGGCGGCCAGGCTGGCACGCGGGGAGGTCGCGATGATGGGAGTGCAGGACGGCATGCGCATGGTCTATCTACGCGGGACGCGGCGGCGGCGGCTACGACTTTTTACGACATGGTGAAGTATGAGGTTCCTTTGGTGTGCTAATGGCTGGGTAACGCGGGAGTGCCCGGGAGTGTAACGTGATCTGAGATAGCTCTTCCTACAGGAAGCCAGCGCCCCGGCAGGAGCGACCCGGCAAACAACGGGCCTGTACAGCAACCGGATCCAGTGCCACGAAAAGGCAACGGCCACCCACCGACGGTTGGCACCGTTGGGGCACTCTCGACTAACGTGCCCGCGCGCAATGCCCGGCGGCATGTGCATTAATGTTGGAGGAGTTAAGTGATCGCCAACGTCCCGTGCGTGGAAGGGTATTTGGGCAATCGTCCCCGTTCCCCCGTGGCAGCAGAGCGGGGTCCACGCGCGGGCTTCGGACTGGCTGCTTGGCCCGCACATGACACTTGCTGTCGGCGTACTCCGCAGCTCCTGTGGCTGTCGGCTGCGCCGCAGCTCCTCCGGGTTTGGTCATCGCAACGACCAGTCGTGGCTCAGACATGCTACTCCGCACAAGTCACGTGCGTGACGGCCTGTCGTACAGCCAGTGCGGGAGCGCCAGTTCCGTCGCCCCAGCCAGTCCCGTGCTCAAGTCTTCTTGCCGTGCCGCCCGCGCGCAGGCCTTCCCAGCCCTCGCATTACACCAAGCTTATACGGACACATCACGACCGAGCGGCGCGCCGACATGGCCAAACCAGGCCCGGTGACGATCATTTCGTACCACATCAACTTGATGCTGGTACCGTGACTACAATTATGGCAGCCTGTCAACCGCCTTGGCACAGCACCCTTCCTTCTTCGACCCCGTCCGACGCAATACTGACGGCCCATGTGGGTTCACCGTGGAACCTGCCCCCATGTGACAATGTACAGCATATTACCGTATGTGTGCTCGCGCGCGCACACACGCTCCGAAACCTGAACGACATCCGCACCCAACAACTGAGAGACCACACCCAGCGACGACCACCCAGCCTCCCCGTGCCTCGGATAGACTGCAAACCAGGGCCGCGGTGTCCGCGGCACGACGAGACTCCCTTCCCGGCCAGCTGTGCCCCCACATGCGACCGCCACGGTCTGTGCACCGCCCTGCCCGCAGTGCATGACTCCCCTCTCCACCTCCTCTCCCTTACCACTGTACACTTTTTTAATTTATCCAGCCAGCCGGGTAGCCAGCCAGCCCAGGCAGCCAGCCCAGGCAGCCAGCCACCTCTCCAGGCGGCCAAACACCAATCCGACCAGTCACCCAGGCAGCCACCCCGGCGAGCAGCCACCCATCCGACCAGCCACCCCGGCGACAACCGCATGTCTGCCCTGGCCCTCCACACGACCATCCTCCGGCTCCCGCTTCCAACCGCTGTCGGCCGCACCTCTTACAGCCAGCCAGCCCGTGCGCCCGTCCGCCCCCTCGCCGCGGCGAACCTTCACCGCTACACCGAGACTCGCCTCGGCCTCGTGCTTATCAGCTTTTGTCATGACCGCGCGCAGCCTGACGGTCGGTCGGTTGGGCCCCGAAGGCACACAGGGTGGGTCCCACCGCATCCTCGGCTCAAACCCGCGCGTCACCGTCGTAAACGACTTGCCGGCCACTGCGGCCCTTCCCGAGACGCCCGAGTAATTTCCCCCTCACGTTGCAAACGACGGGCTCCATCCCTCACGTTGCAAAGGACTGGCTAGCAAAGTCCGGGTCCATGCTGTACTCCGGCTCCAAGTCCGGCGGCGCGTCGCCGCCGCCGCCGCCACCGCTGCGCGGCGCCCCTGAGAACACAACCTCCAAGCTCTCGCCCTCCGGGCCCTCAATCACCGTGGACAACTCGGGCGCTCCGATACCACCGCCGCCGCCGCCGCTGAGACCGCTTCCGGTCCGTTGCGGCTGCGCTGCCGCCGCTGCCGACGAGCCGCCGGTCGTCGAGCCGGCGCGGCTCGAGCTCGCGCTGGGACGGCTGTAGACGTCCTCGGCACTGCCGACGGCTGGCTGCCGCGCCGCCCCCGATGCCGCCAGCTTGGCAGCGGAGGGCGGGGCGGCGGCGGGGCCGGGCGGCGGGGCCTTGACCTTGCGCGCATTGTCGCTGTAGGCTTGCGTCTTGGCAAAGTCTTTGTTGAGGTTATCCCGGTTGATGCCCGGCGTGGGCTTGACGCCCTGCGCAACGACGCGAGGAACGGGGCCCGTCCCGCATGAGCCGGATGAGTCATGCGTCGGGTGGTTATCCATCAACATGCGCACTCGCGACTAAGTTCTCCCATTGTGCACACACCCACACAATCGTTTGTCCGGACGGGTGTCGCCGCCGAAAACACACAAACACACACAGCTCATGCGTCTCTTATCTAGACACACAGCTCATGTCGTCCTGGAATCCTCTTCCAGCGGCCCTCGTTTCTTTCTTGCAATGGCACACACCGCCTCCCAAGTTTTCTTACACGCCCGCCCGCCCAATCGCTGTCGCACCTGCAGCCGCTTGTACAGCGCCAGATTCTCCTGCGCGATCTTGTCCTCCTTCTTGTGCCGGTTGACGGTGGCCGCCGCCACGTTGGCGGGCGCCAGCTTCCCCGTCACGACCGCGGACCCCACCGACAGCGCGTTGTTGTACGCGGGGTTGGGCGGCGCGCGGGAGATCTCCACGAGCCGGTTGCACAGCTTCACGTTGTCGCTGCTTATCTTCTTCACCTCGAAGGAGTTGTGCGAGTAGTCGGGCTTGACCGTGGGCGCGGCGCGGGCGGTGTTGGGCGGGCCCGTGAAGGTGAGTTTCACCTTCTGGCCCCCCGTGCCGACGCCCACGGGCGGCGGCTGCGCCGGCGGAGGCGCGGCGGGCAGCATGTTGCGCGCCGGCACGGCCGGTTTGGCGGGCACCGGCGGCGGCGGGGCGGGCTGCGGGTGAGAAACCGGGGGAGCAGCGGCGCGGCGAGGAGGCTGGGGTTAGACTGGAAAAATCGAACCAAGGCTGCGCGCGACGGGTGATGAGGGATGCGGCCGGGGTATGGATGGAGCCGATGGGGCGGTATGATGGACAGGAGACTGTGGCGGGAACAAGAAGACAGAACAGAAGGAAGCTTCAGTCGGCGAGGCCGCACAGATGCTCCCTGGGTAGGTCCCCTGGACCAAATGCCTTTTGGTGGGGCCTCTCGCAGATTGTTCCCCAGCCCGGGGTGTGGGTTTCGCATCTTATCCCCCAACCCGCCCGAGGCTTTGCGCCGTTGCGTCGTTCCGCCTCGCACGCCACGGAAGCCAGTTCCCTACACACACGCGCGCGTGTCACCCTTCGTGACCCACATGCGGGGAACGGCCAAGACGTGCCCGTATCGCCCCCTCGTCCTTCCCCCTCTCCTCCAAGTCCGGTCCGGGGCGGCGGCGGGCCCCGAGCCATCGGGCCCCCGAGCCATCCCGTCCTTCGGCACAGTCTGCTGCTGGGCCGCAGATCCCGCCGCTCCAGGGTACCGCTTTTTCCCATTCGCTGATACGAGGCCGTGTACGACACCTCGTGCGATTTCTCGTAGTACGACGACTGACATACCAACCACAAATCCCGCTCGCCGCAGACCTCCTTGGGGCCTCCCTCGAGTCGCCAAGAGAGCTCTCGGGACCTCGAGTCCTTGCTGGGCTTCCCAACAATGCTTTGGGTTGGGACATTGGGTTTATTGTCAACGACATCAACCGGCCCCGACACGTTCCAGCACTCCCCGCCCCTGCGCCTTCGGCTCCTCTGCACCCGCGCCCGCGCCTTCACGTGTACCCGCACACATGCAACCCCACCGACTGACCGACGGAGCGACAGACAATCACCGCGTGCCTGATTCGGCTGGCCCGGTTGACGAAGGATATATGACACAACACACACATACCAGAATCGGTCGGGCGGGTTTCTCCAGCGGGTTTCTCACACCGATACCCACGGCCATATCAGACTACTTGCAACTGGTTTGGGTCGGACGGTTTTCCTCGCTATAAACACACCGGAACGTCATGCAAAGGGTTTCTCGAGTTTGAGTGGCGCCCTTTGCCGCCCTATCGACCGCCGACCCACATCGCGCGCCGCGCATCGGTGCCCGCTGCCCACCGCCCGCTGCCCGCTGCAAACTGCAAACTGCCCAGCATCGGTGCCCACTGCCCATCGCCCACTGCCCAGCAGCGCGGGCACGACGTCCGCTGACCCAGATCAACTAAAGGTGTCACAAAGACGGTGGGAGGTGCGCACCGGGTCAGACAAGCCGGCACCTGGAATGTGGTCGCGCGTACCGAACTGCAGGCTTTGGTGCCCTCAGGATGGATGGTGTAACCCCCAACAGGGATGGTCGAAAATCCCCTCCACTCCACCACCAAACTGACCCCATTCCGCACCGGGCAACGGCTCACCTTGGGTGCCGCTGCTTTGACCGCTCCAGCGGGGGCGCGCGGAACTGCCGGTTTCGGAGGCACGACAACGGGCTTGACCGAAACGGGCGCCGCGGCCGGCTTGGCAGCGACCGGCTTGGGCACGGCCGGCTTGGGCGCCGCGGCCGCAGCTGGCCGTGCCGGTGCTGTTGGCTTTGCCGGGACGGATTTTGGCGCGTCCACGGTCGGCTTCGAGGCTGCTGCCGGCTTTGGTGCTGCTGCAGGGGCGGAGGCAGGTTTGGCCGAAGATGGTTTCGAAGCCGAAGACACGGCGCTTCCTGGCCTCGATCCAGCGGCCGACGACGACCGCGAGGAGGACTTTGCCAACGCCGCAGCCCCCGCCGTGGCCGCGCCGATGGCAGCGTCGATCGCACCAGACCGGTCCTGTGGGTACGCGGCATTTGTTTTACCAATCAGCATGACGAAACATTTCTTCGCCCTTGGGCGATACGTGGAGCCATAGAAGTCTGCCTCGGGTCAGCCAATAGCAAGCTGCCTGCAGCACATGCAGCATACCTCGTCGTCGTCTGCCATTCGCGATGCACCTGGGGCCATGGACTGATCAAAGTCATCTGCATAAGAGTTCTCGTCCTCAAGTTCAGTTACTGCCTTTCTGGACGGCTCCGGCTCGGGTTCGTCGTCATCTTTATACTCTTCATCTGCCGCATAGCTCGTTTCCCCTTGTTCAGGCTGCAAACAAAGTTGCAAAGGTTAAGATGTATGCGCTGACGTGCACTACAGCACGAAAAAAACACCTCCACATCGCACCTCCTCGTCAGCTGCTGCCGTGTTTGCAGCACCGTCGAAATCGTCATCTGCATATGTATCATCTGGAGCGGCGAGCACGACCTCTTCCTCCTCCTCCTCACCGCCAACCTCCTCGTCGTCTACGTCGGACATCCTTGTTCCCCGAAATCACTACGACCTTACTGAGGGATCCAGCTAATGTAGATATTGCTATCTCTGTGATAACGGTATACTATGCTTGTATATTTCTCAATTTCAGCTTCTAAGGGTACGGATCACCGTACGTTTTCGAGTGCAGCGTGCAATTCTTGGCAGATTTTGCATCAACTCCACCGCGAAATGTGGATTTGATAAGAGATATTTCAGTTGAATACCTCAAGCCCATCGGGAATGCTAACAGGAAAATGGGTTGTGGGTCTGGGAGTGATGCCCTCTCGGGCAGGGCAAAAGGACGTTGACAGCCGTGTGCATGATACACTATGCATGCGCAATGCATGCAAGCAGCCAGCAAACCGTGAAGATAGTTGGGAGGCGATCAGCTGTGCTCCTGTGCAGTGCAGCTGCAGTACACACGCGTTTGCCATCCGCAGGGCCCAGTCAGTGGCACCAAGCAGTGGCTCTGTAGCCGCTGTTGAGTCGTAAGACGAGTACCATGTACCGGCAACCCAAAGCCATACATCGGTGGCGGCACATACAAGCGCGGGGCCGTGCGGGGCGGTCGAACCGTAGAATCAACTGTGCGCGTGTGCTACTGCCGATCGACCCATTGGAACCGCCGAGAACAGCGCCGCCAACGGCAATAACATCTGCAGGCCCTAATTAAAATGAGGCGCCCCTGCGATAAGGGGTGGCGGGATCCGTGAACCATTGGTGTAGAGTTGCTCCACCATGTACACTGCATGTTAAAGTGGTTGTCGGGTTCCTTTCGCATCCTGGCATTATCATAGTGCGCGGCCTCCTGGACTTCTGTGCACGCTGTGCGCCATTGTAACCTGTATTCTATTGATTAGGCTTTGTCGGCACGTGTCGTTGTGTCACATGTTTTAATACACCTGGCCTTGCGTTGTCATTGGAGGGTTCGTGTCTCCCTGCCGATCAGTGCTTGCTGCTTGGTCCGTGTATCCCGCTGGCGCCAACGTAACAGTCGGGTCTAGAGCTCACTGTACCCACTTGTACTGGATCCCGTAGTGCCAAGGCCTCATCCATGGGGCTCTGGCAGGCCGGGGTGGCTGACCATTGCCTCCCGACCGCCACAGCCCTCCCTGACCTTGCAATGCCCAATGGCATACAATCCAGTCTTATTTTGTCCAACCTTGACACCCTGGGTTTACGGTACCGCCCAGACCGCACGCATCCAAACGCCTGGGCCGGCCTCCTAATTAAGCGTTCCCACGCCGTTACCTGCACCTACCTCCACCCCATTCGGAGGTGCCCATGTCCTAGCTCCCAGGCAACGATGTTTGTACAAGGCTTTCTTGAGTTTAAAAAATCAGCCAAGGCTGCGGTTATCAACCAAGGCTGCGCAAAGCCGACGCGCAAGCACTATGCTGGCTACGTGCGTACTTTCCAAAGGTATCCAAGGAACAGGGTTTTTATGGGGTTGATTAGCAACTTTTGCGGCAAGAGCCGTGGGACGATTCCACGTGCCAAGCATCAACCCCTCGCGGCCGATCCATCACTTGTAAACGCTTCATTTTATATAAGCTTTTGTCATTGTCTAATTATACTTAGCACTCGCACTCGCCCAGCACTCCTAATAATTCAACGTACGACGCAATGCGGCACCTGGTTGGCCCGGTTGGCCCACGGCTGCGTATTCATGCAACATACCACCGTGTTCAGTATCAATTACCAAACTCTTATTAAGTGACCTGCATTCTGTATTGGTGATTCATGACCATTAGGGCTGCCTACGGCGATTGGGATATCCGGAGGGGAGTTTTTCTAAGAACATTTTTATTGGTGGTCTTGCATAAGAGAACAAACAGTGTGATTCAGATGTTGCCTTGCATTTCTGGAGAAGACGTTTGACTCGAACCTTGACCGACTGCGAGGTTGAACACTCCGGCCTCTGCAACCCTTGAGCAGTGCTCTCACAGCAGCAATCAATGCCTGATATATAGGCGAGCCGGACACAGCACAGCCCTCTGTGTTGATGGCCGACACATCGGCCTGGGCAGCACAGGCTGCGCGACTCAGTGATGCAAAGAAGTTCGAACAAATTGAACAATGTAAGAGTCTGCAACGTGATGCCCGCGCTGGATATTTGGAGGATAATACTGCGTTTCAGCCCTTGTCACTCGAATCGCCGATACTCTGGTGCCCCTCGCATGCTTCGCAGTGTTGCGCGGCCATGTGGCAAGGCCGTACGAAAACCAGCAGCATCAGCAACGCTCTGTGTCGTCTGGGCGACATCCACGGGTTGGGGGAAGCGTACAGGGCCAGTTCCAACCACCTTCAACTGGTCCCTACCCCGGCGGGGAGTTTCAACTCCAGACAACCGGCCAGAGCCCCCGACCCCGGTGTGTATGTATTGCATGAGTACAGTCAAAGCGTGTGCATTGCATGTCGCGCTGGCTGCACGGTGGTGTCAGTCGTGTGGCAAGGGGACAGAAGGTTGCTGGCGGCCTGAATCAAGAGCCCGCTAGGGAAGAATCCACGTACGCTCGTGTACCGTCGAAGTTGTAGCGAGATGTGGGTCGTGCGGCTGGTACCGGCTGTGAGACGGATTTCAGCGGTGCAGCCCCGACCTTGATGTTTTGCCCGTGGACACAGGAGCGTTAGCGTCGGCCGGCGACAAATGGACGTCCATGAACTGGTGAACGTCATGAATGAGCTGTCGAACACTGGGCAGGAGATCAGAAACATGACCAGGCGCACTCAAGAACAGCCGGGGTCTGTGCGGAGAACCCCTGGCGGCGCCAGCAGCATGGATGGACGTGCCAACAGCATGGTTGACGGGCATGGCAGTGGTGCGGTTAACGGCGCATCCGCAGCGTCGGCGTCTGCCAATGGCCGCGGCTACGCAGCACCTGGCAGCACGACCAGCGTCACGGCTGCCGCTGCTGGCAGCAGCAGTCTCGCAGCCGGACTTCGAGGCGCGGTTGCCCCGGCAGGCGCGGCCATCAACGGGAAGGGCGTCGCCCGATCGATACTCGGCGGCGTCGAGTCGTTGACCAGCAAATTGGAGCTCTTGGGAGGCAGGCTGACACCCCGCAAAGGTGTGCCAGCCTGGGTGATGTGGGTCGGACGGGCAAAAGGAAAAGTACCAGGCCAGGGTAGGCGCGAAGAGGCCCGCAGCGCCCGGGGGCCCCGGGACCTCAGAAGCCTGGGGTTCGAGACCACGCCCCCCGGTGAACGGTGCGCAGTGAACCTTTGGATGCCGTGCGATGCCACCAGGTCCATCTGAAGGATCCGGATGCCGTCTTGCCCGCAACATGCTCGCAGGTTCCCCGCGCGGCGACCACCAGCGCGACACGTCCGCAGGGCGGCGAAACCTGAGCAGCAGCGGCGATGGGCAGAACTTCCGGGACATGCTGGCGGAGCTAAACGCCGGCCTCTTGCAGGTGCGCGTGACGGCGTGCCAGGCGTATGGGCCGTGAGAGGCCCATGCCCTTGGGAGAAAAGACGGGGATGTCGTGGTTGTTCTCGTTAGTCGAATGGTCGTGCGGAGTTGTCGAGGGCGATGCAATGTCGGAGAGCCGCCGGTAGCACGGGTTCCTCACGTGAGGTAGGCTGCCGGCGTGCAGGGTAGTACAGCAGGGACGCGCGGTGCCCAATGGCAAAAGCGTGCGCTGCGGCGAGGCAGGGAGGACCTGCCTTGCACATACCTGCATGGCGGGACAATAGTCAGTGAACCATGGCAGCAGCTGCCCGTGCCGAGCCACGGCGGAGGATACCCCGCGTCATGCGTCCGGCCCGCGGCCCTCGCCCCCATTTCTCCTGTCTGGGCGGCTCGCCCCCAGGGCCACGGCCTTATTGACACCATGCAGGGCAGTCGGGACCAGCGGCCCACGACATCGAGCATGTCTTCACTCGGCCAGGGCGGCCGCCTCGGCTTCGATCCGCCGAGCCTGCGCGCGAGCGGCAGCGGCGCCGTCTCGGCCTCCGCGAACGCCGTCATGTTGGGCAGTACGGCGGCTGCAGATTTGGCGGCTTCCCTGATCCTAGCAAACCACCAGCAGCGGTCCGAGGATGTGCTGGCGGCAGACCGGCTGCTGGAGAACCTTCATGCGAAGATCCGCGGCGTGTCGAATAGCGGCGCTGGCGGCGAAACCGGCAGCGGAGCGTATCCGGCGCGACCTGCGGCGCCGCCAGGGCCGCCGCCGGCACCCAGCGCGGCGGCCGCACCCGCCACAGTCCTCCCGTTATCCAGCGCAGTGCTGGAGGCCACAACTGGGTTGGGTGCTGCGCCAGGTGGCTTGGCCGCCGCCGGTGGCGGCGGGGGTGGTGGTAGCGGAGCGGATGTGCATGCCCGGCCCGGCAGTGCGGCACGGCGTCGAGGCGCAGGCGCCGCTGCCGCGGGGGGCGGCATGCTGCAGTCCTTCCTAGCTACGCTGTCCGAGGCTATGCCGCTGCCGCAGACCCCCGTCGTCCGTGCGCCAGTTGCGTCCGCGAACGCGGAGCAGGCGCGTCCGGTCGCGCCAACGAGATCGCAGCCAAGCTCGCAGCCGAACAGCGCCCGGGGTCTACCTCACGGCGGCGCGGCGTCCGGTTTTGAGGACGCCAGCTCACCCACATCAGCTGGCGGCGGTTCCCGGGCTGTCGCGCACCACCAGCGGTACGATGTCCAGCACCGCCAACAGCAGCAGCACCGTCAACAACAGCCGCCGCAGCAGCACGGACACCCCTTGCCCAGCGCGTGCCCGCCGCCGGATCGCTCCACGGCGGGTGGCGCCTCCATCGCGACCACCGAGGTGGAGGCCACCGTGGACCAGCGGCTCTTAGACCTGAAGCGCATGACCGTGCACATTGCGCGCAGCGGCCTCGTGACGCCCGAGGCCGAATCGTCCGTCAGCAGCGCCGGCGGTGGCGGCGGCGGTCTCGGGGCCAGCAACGCGGCTGCTGCCGCCGTTGCGGCAACCGCCGCGGAATCACTTGCGCTGCTGGTTTCTGGACGGCGGGCGGAGCGCCGGGAGCCGGTGCCACCGTCAGGACCGGCCGCGGCCTCAAGCTCTGTCCGTTGGGACGGAGGAGCGGGGCTAGGTCCTGGACCTTTCCTCTCGGGCCCACGGCCTGCATGGCTTGACGACGCGGCCGCAGCTGCAGCCACAGCAGCGTCAGGGCCGGGCTGGAATGCGTCAACGGCCGGAGTTGTTGCGGGCATTTTGGAGTCAGGGAGCTTGCCTTTGGGGAGCGGCCGTGGCGATGGCCTTTCAAAGCTCGAGCCGAGGCCGGGGAACAGCTTCGTGGGCAGCGCAGCTGGAGGCGTAGGAGCCAGCGGTGGCATGGGCCCGAGGGAGCCGGCGACCGGGGCGGGGTTCAACCCTGCGCCGCCGCCACACCCGCAGCCGGGTGCGGGCCACGCGGCGCCCGGTGCATCGGGGCAGTGGCCTGAGGACGGCCTCAACCTGGCGTTGCTGATGCAGCAGCGGCGCAAGGACAAGGCGCGGAGGTGCGTGAAGGGGCCTCATGACGTTGTGAGCTCCGGGGGGTTTCCGGAGAGCAAGCGCTGACCCTGTGTTCTCATGAAGGTGGTGCTTTGGCTTTGGTTCCCACCAACTGACTGGGGTTTGTCGTGGGGTCGTCGGCGGCGTGTGTCTGCGCGCAGAGAGGAGCAGGGCGTCGTGGAGGCAGCTGCCGCTGCGCTGCGGGCGCGGAAGGATGCGGCGGATCTCCAGGCGCAGCACGACACGCTGACGACTCGCTTGCTGGCGGAGCGCGAGCGCGTGCAGGTGGAGACCCCGGGTTCGGGCGCCGGGCGAGCAGCACAAACGCCGAGTCGGGTCCCGGCATGCATTCCAAGTCTCCAACCGGCTGACGGGCAAAGCAACGCTGTCAAGTGTAGTCTTTGAGACGCGGAGAGCAGCACTGCCGGGCGCAGTCCCGGCCGGCAACGCGTTCTGGGTCTACGTTTCTGCATGCGGTGCACACAACCCCCGGGCCTGAAGCGTTGGCGATGCATCTGACCATTGCAACGTCTGGCCTTTGTGCAGATGCTGGAAGCCGAGCTCGAGCGAGTCTCTAAGGAAGGGTGTAGCAGTTGCTCCCGACGGCGGGACCAGCTCCAGCAGGTGAGCAGCGGTGGCACGAACCCTCGATAGCAACGGACGCACACAGATCCACGGCAACGGCGCAGCGCGCCCTAGCCGCGGCGCAGCCCGCCCGACGTTCGGGGTCACCGCACGGGTGTGTGTGGGCGTATGCACACGGGGGATGCATCTCTACCTGCTTTCTGCCGCAGTCCTGGACCTCCTTTCCTGGACACGCATCTGACGGCCGCCGCGCCTGACACTCCCGTTGGGGATCCCTGCAGCTCTCCGACCTGGCGGCCAACTCCGCGGCGCAGATGCGGGAGCTGCAGTCCCAGCTGCAGGTGCGTCGCCGGACAAGTTCCCCCGTCCCCCGCATGACCCGTCGGAGTTACCGTAGCTCGCGTTCTGCATTTACGGGGTTAACCCTGGCTACGTGTATGGTGCACG
This sequence comes from Eudorina sp. 2006-703-Eu-15, assembly GCA_003117195.1. Classification (NCBI taxonomy): domain Eukaryota; kingdom Viridiplantae; phylum Chlorophyta; class Chlorophyceae; order Chlamydomonadales; family Volvocaceae; genus Eudorina; species Eudorina sp. 2006-703-Eu-15. The sequence goes on along the minus strand of BDSI01000098.1, from coordinate 311,767 downwards.
GCCCGTTGCCTGCGTGGCCGTCGACGTTACGGCCGGGGTCAACTAGCTGACGAGCCGCTCTCTAGGGGAGCCTGGGTGCGGTGTACTGTGACTTGTCACGTGCTGGGCCAGTCCTGTAACATGCAGGGTGCTCGTTTACGAAGGGGCCCGACAGGTGTTGCCCGGCGTCGCCGCTGCCCTGCAGGACGCCCGCGCGCACGAAGAGGTGATGCGGCGACAGCTGGAGCACACCACAAACGCGATGTCCGACCAGGTATGTGGAGCCACAGTCGGGGTGGGAACGCAAAACAAGCCGGGAACGATCCCGGTCACTGTCAAGGAGGGTTTCGCGAGGAAGCCCGCCTATGCGTGCGCCGTAAATCGAGTGCGGAATGCCATGGTGCCTGAAGGTTGGCACCCGGTGCACACAAGGGCTGCAACAAGTCGCCAAGGGCAGCCGTTAAAATCCGTGCGAGTTAATTTCAAATGGGCGTTGTCCCCCCGCGTTGCCCCCTGGTGTGTCTAATCGGGGTCTGATTGGCGCGAGAATGATATAAACCTGGGGGTGCGCAACTCCCTTCACTTCGTGGTGCGCAACTCCCGGCACTTTCCTCCCTTGCCGCCCTGTGGTGTTGAATGCGTTCAGGCGGCAGCGGGGGTGCGTCTGCGGACGCAATTCGAACTGGCGCTGCAGGTGCGAACAGATAAGGGTTATAGTCAGTTTGCGACGAGCAGCGGACCGTGGCGGCCTGTTGCCTGACGGGTGTTGATGTGCGGGTAGACACCACATCAACGAGCCGTTGACGCCGTGCCCTGTGCCCCAAATTAATCCCAGGCGCCTGACCGCATCCTTGCGGATTCCCTTTGCCCGTCCCCAGGAGTTCCTGAACCTTCTCGAGTCCGCAGCGGGCGCCTCTGCGCGCCCCGGCAGCACCACCGGCAGCACCGCCGGATCCATTTCCGGAGGCCCCCGGTCCACGGGTCACGGCTCCAGCAGCCACACGAACGGTGATGTGGAGTCGCTGATCGACGTGCTGAGGGCCCGGCTGCGCGAACACGGCGAGCTCGCGCGGCGCCAGCGCGAGATGCTGGATGCGGCGGACGCAAAGGTGAGGCGCCGTGTGTAGGAAGGGTGCGGGTCGCAAAGGCCGGCGGGGGCTGGCCTTGCTTTTGCCAGGAAGCGGCCCCTGGCCGTGCTTCCCTGAAAGCCGCGCTGACAAGCTCGCACGGTTGCGCGCGTACGTTTCCGGCTTGTTGAGACGGGGCCGCTTTCTGCTTCGTTCAGCCAGCGGTTGGCACCTTGGTGACGGTGCGCGTGCAGTTGGCGGAGGAGCGGACGGCGGTGGCGGCGGCGCGCGAGGCTGCGAGCTCGGAGCGCACGGGCGCTTTGACGCTGGCCAACCAGCAAGCCAACTTTCAGCGGGAGCGCGCTGAGGCGCTGCAGGTGCGAAGGGGCCTGCGGCGAAGCGCCGGGCTGGACAGAGAGAGGGCGAGGGCGGATGCGGCGAGGGCGGGCAGCTTGCACCCAGAGTGTCTATAGCATGCCGCGCACGGCTCGTGGTACGGTAGGAATCGGTAGGAATGTCATACCTCCCAGCATACCGTATCATGCAGCCCCGCGCCAATGAAGTGGCTTGCGGCGTCCCTGATGGTCCAGGACGAGCTGGGGCGCCAGCGGGAATTGATGTCCAAGCTGGAGCTCCGCTTACGGCAGTTGGAGGACGAGCGGGAGCGGTTCATGCGACAGCGCGACTCGGCGGAGCTCTCGTTGCAGGTGCGACACAAGACACACCCCGCCCGCCCGCCCGCCCCGGGGGGCGCACGGCTCGTTCAAAAGTCCGCCTTCAAGCTGCATGTAAAGGTCTACCGGTCCGCGTGAACGCGCGTTTGACGTGTGGACGGGGTTTTGCATCGCTGTGGCTGCAGGCGCAGCAAGCCCAGCTGGAGGCTGCTAAGCAGCAGCAGGAAACCATGGCGGGCCGACTGTACGACGGTCAGCGCGCGCGGGAGGACGCGGAGGTGCTCCAGGCCCAGGTGCGCCGTCGCGGAGGTCAGGTATCGCGCGCGCCCTGACACGATCCCGCTCGCAAGGGGCTGACAGAGCACGGCCTCCCCCTCCGCGACCTTTATTGCAGATCCGCTCCCTGGGGAGGCAGCTGGAGGAGGCCAAGGCCGCGGCGTCCCGGTCGGAGGGGCTGGAGCGCAAGCTTGCCGCGGAACGGGAAGCGCGCGAGGAACTGGTAGGGGATGAGGGCCTGGTAGGGGTGCGGCAAGGCTCTGTGGAGTCCTGGGGGCCGGGGGAATGAAGGTCCACGTGATTGGCCCGGCTGTGCATCTTGGGATCTGTGGGTGGGTGTGATGGGGTGTCCTCGGTGTTCCGCGGCCTTGTGTGTTGGCTGCGGCATCATGATGGTTGGTTTGGTGTTAGGGGAGCAGTCGCGGTGCGTGCCGTGTCAAGGGAAAGGGAACGCGAGCGAGACATGGCGCAAGGTCAAGCACCGTGCGGTCGCTGTGGTTTGATACGGCATCACTCCTCATGAAGCTACCCCGGGGATTCTCACGCCTTGGTTCCCCATCCCGCCGCACCGGTCCCTCTGCCAGGACGCCAAGTTGGCCGCTCTGCAGTCGCAGCTGAGCGACCGCGATGGCGTGCTGGACGTCACCCGCCGGCGCCTCCGGGAGCTCGAGTCCGCGACCAACAGCGCGGTGGCGTCACGCCAGGTGGCCATCGAGGAGGTGAGGGGCCGGGCAGGCGGGCTTGGGCCTCTCAAGGAACCTAGGAGGGCAACGGCTATGGTGACCTGCGACGGGTATATGGACCGTGCCCACCAGGGTCGTTTAATCCCACCCCATGTCTGGGCTGTTCTCACTCATGGCCAACTCCCAGGTCTGCGCTCTGGCTCCTCCCAGGTCTGTCCTGCTTTCACCCATAGCCCCTCCCCCCGCTGTGCCCCGCTGCGTCCCTCCGCAGATCTCCAACCGCTCCGAGGAGGTCCGCGCGCTCACGGCGGAGAACACGCGCATGTTCCACCTGCTGGACAAGCTGCAACAGGACAAGCGGGCGGCGGACGCGGAGGTGGGGCGGGTTAGATTGAAAAAAGAAAGAAACCAGAAACGAACCCGGGCACAGATGTGCGGGTGTGCGCAGGATGGGAAACCGCGCACTGACTTCTTCTTCTTCTTCGGCTCCTGCTTCCCTTGCTGCGGGGCGGAGGGGCTGGTGCGCCCCGCCGGGGGGCGCGTCACCGGGAGGGGGACAGTGGTGGCTGGTGGGTGGGGCCGGCGGGGGGCAGCTGCCGGGATGAAGGCCCAGAGGACCGACGGCTAGAAGACAGAACCCGGGAAGTGGACCTCAGCGGCGGAGGGTGCTTTGCCTGTGGAAGGCGCCTGGGCAAGCGGAACATTGGATTGGCATATGGGTTTATGGCAACCGGCTCAAGGACCGGAAAACTGTACTTTCCGGCACCGCCTTGGGTATGTTACGGTCGAGATTTTGAGCCCCATCGCCCCATCGGGACCGCGACCTGGGCAATCACACAGCTCCTTCTCCCGTGCGCCTGCCTGCCCTCCGCGCAGGGCCAGAAGCTGGCGGCACAGGTGCTGACGCTGCAACAGGACGCCGCGGCGCTGCGCTCGGAGCTGGCAGCGGCCCGGGAGCAGCTGGCGGTGGCCAAAGACAGCAGCAACGTGCGGGTGCGTCGCGGCGGCTGCGTTTGGGAGGGGTGGGAAAGGACCCGGGGCGCCTGCGCTAGTACCCTGCTCGGCGCAGGCCCCCGACCAACCCAACGGACATGAAGTGTCGCACCAGGGTCGCGCATTGCGGTTGGCCGGCGGTCACTGGCTGTGAGCCCATCATGGGTGCTTTAAGGGTTTGGGGTTTCGGTTAGGGGTTTTATGGGTGCTTTGTCAGTGGGCAGGCTGGGATCTCTTCTGGTAGGCGGTAGGGTGGTCTCTTCCCTAACAGGTCTGGGATTTTCCTCTGCAACGTAAACTAATGACTTGCTTGTGTCATCACACAACCCACACAACCCACACCCCCAGGACGCGACGCTGGCGCAGCACCAGCTCGCAGCCGACCTGGCGGCCGCCCGCTCCGAAGCCGCTGCGCTGCGCGCCGCCCACGGAGCCGCCGGCGAGTACGCGCAGGCCATGGCGCGGACGCTGCGGCGGCACGGCCTGACCCCGCCTGAGCCGCCCAGCTCGGCGGACATCACGTCGCAGATTGGGGAGCTGCAGGTGGGCGGGGCCGCGTGGGTTGAGGCCTGGGCGTCGCCGGGGCGAGTTCAATCGCACGGGGAGGGATGCGGCGCAAGCATGCGCCAGGATTGGGTGCATCCAGCAACTGTTGCAAATGTCACCTTCCGCAATGTTTGCCAGGGGTAGTCTATCGCGCGCCACGACATGCGTGATGTGCTCCACTGAAGCGGTCTGAGCATCAGACCCTGTCCAGCCGCCCACAGAAGCGCGTCAACATGTGGCTGATTTCCGTGCATCCGCACCTGGCACCTGCGGCATCTCAAGGCCTCGTCTGATGTGCACATTCAAGCAAGCTCACCAGGCTGCGCCTGAGTCGCCGTCCCTGCCGTCCTGTCTGCCTGCCTGCCCTGCTGCCGAGCTGCCCGTCCAGGCCAAGCTCTCTGCGGAGTCCAACACGCTGGCGGCCGCGCGCGCGGAGGCGTCGGAGCTGCGTCAGCAGCTGGCAGACTCGCGCAACGAGGTCGAGCGGCTGAAACGGGAGGTCCAGGTGGGGCCCTGGTGGGGCGTTGACATCTGGGCGCCGCCTGGGGAGGAACAGGTGACACGTGGCATGCAGCAGCCGCCCCTTGGCTGGCCGTGTATTTCGATTGAGCCCCAGTCGGTTCCGGAGCCCCTTGGGTGGGCTATCCTTGCATGGGTGCAGAGGGGTAGCCCGGGCCGTTCAGCATAGTCGCAATCGGCCCGCCAACCCTACGGTAGCTCTACAACGGCTGCAGCTCAGACCCGCGCTCTACAACTTTGCCAGCTGTGTTTAGCGCGCGCCGCGTCCCCTGGCCGTGCCCCTTCAGAGCCAGCCACTCCCCCTGTCTCCCCGCCTTCTTCCCCTTTGGTGGCTCGTCCGTACCGCGCGTGAACTCAGCCCCTGCGCCGCCCCTTTGCTCTTCCCACGCTTGCCATCCCCACCTGCTGGGCGGGTTCGGGCAGGTCCTGACCGAGCGCTACAGCAACCTGGAGGCCGCGCACGCCACCAGCCAGCAGAGCTGGCAGCACGCCGCCAGCATGGACGCCGCCGCGCTGCACAAGCTCACCCTGGAGCGCGACGAGCTGCAGATGCAGGTGCACTCGCTGCAGGTGGCGGGCAACCAGGACGCGGACGAGCTGCGGAGAAAGGTGCGGCCTGGCTCTTCGGGCTGGGGGCTGGGGGTGGTGAGACGCTAGGGTGTGGGGCTGGGGGTGGTGAAGAACGAAATGCGGGGCGCGGGGAGCGGGGTCGTGCGGCCGCGAGGCGCGACAGTGGAGATGTGACGAGGGCGAAATTCCGAGCCACACGGTGTGTGTGTGGTCGCAACGCACCCCACCTTCTTGCAAGCTGCCGTGTCCAAATCCTAAGTACCCTTAAGCTGCAACCATCGCCACACCAAGCCATGCGATCCCCCGATTTTATGTTGCATGCGGCCGTCGTGTGCGTGGGTGCTGCACGGGGCTCCATCAAGGTCGCAGCGACCGCACCACCCCCTTGCCTCTCGCCCACCGCCTCCTCGTGTTCCTGGCCTCCTGCTGGCCTTAGCCCACAGCCCCTCCTTCCCCCGGCTATCCCCGCCTCGCCTCGCCCCAACCCGCACCGCGCCGCACCGCCGCAGGTGTCCCGGCTGGAGGTTCAGGTCGAATCGCTGAGCACCAGCAAGCGAGAGGCGGAGGAGCGCGCGCGGGTGCTCACGCAGGACTTGGGCGCGCTGCGGAAGGCGATGGGCGACCAGGACGCGCAGGTAGGGGACGGACCAGCCGGGCATTTCACCTGTCTTGGAGGGGTTGGCGGGCGGGCTAGGTGTGTGTGTATGTGTGGCAGGTTGGCAGCAAGTTGTAAGGTGCAGCATCAGACGGGGCGGGGCAGGTCACCTGGCAATAGCGGGTCTCCCTGGTGCGGAGGTAGGGACGAGGTAGGGGCGGGGTGGACCCCTACCCGGGCGAGGTAGTGGTGGGGTGGACTCCTACCCGGGCGAGGTAGTCCATCTGACGGCGCGGATACGGGTTATGGGTTATGGCTTATCCGGTTCAACACCCTCCCGGACGCAGATGGAGGCGCTGCGGCTTGCGCTGGACGACGCCAAGGAGGCGGCCTCCCAGGCGACCAAGCAGCAGTACCAGGCGGAGGCGCAGGTGGCGCAGGCGGAGCGAGCTCGGCTGGCTGCGGTGGCGGAGGCGGAGAAGGCGCGTGCCGCGGTGGAGGCGGAGCGCGTGCGCGCCGCGGCCGCGGCGGAGGCGGAGGCCGCGCGGGCGCGGGAGGAGGCGGATCGGGCGGCCGCGGCCGCGGCGGCGGATCGGGCGCGTGACGCGGAGCGGGCAGTGGCGGAGCAGGCGTGCGCGGCCGCGGCGGCTGAGCTTGAGAAGCAGAATGCGGAGCTGGCAAGGTTGCAGGTGCGGCAACCTCTGGATGCTCAGTTGCTCACCTTATCTTTTCAAACCACTACCGCATCAAACATGTTCGCACAACTTCGACGACACATATCCCATCCCCTTTTCGGCAGTCACGCCATGCGAGTCGATGTCTCGTGCCCAGCGGCTTTTGAAAGCATGCAGAAGCGGCCGGTCTGCCTCCTCTCCCCTCCCGCAGCGGGCATCGCCCTTCCCCGCCTTCATTGTCGCAACCGGGTTCTCCTTCATTGCCCCTCATTGCCTAGCCCATCCCCTCATTGCCTAGCCTTTTTCACTCTTCCCCCCCTGGATCGCCTTGACCTTTCTCACCGCTCTGAAGTCCGAGGTGGACCGGCTCCAAAAGGAGCTCGACGAGCGCAACGCCGAGTACGCCGGCCTGTACGACTACTGCGAGCAGGTCATCGGCGAGCGTGACCAGCTGCGGGAGGCCACGACGGAGGTGGAGGCGCTGCAGAAGGAACTGCAGGACGTCCGGGAGGAGCTGGCGGACAAGGAGCAGCGGGTGAGCGGCCACGACGCCATACTGCCGTACACTACGGCACACTGTCGTACCTGAAGTACGCACCAAACAAGCTCCAGCGAGCTTCACCCGCCAACCGACTGCATTCCGTCTCTGTTCCGTGAACCTCTCTAGGGGCGGGGGGGTGTCCAGAGGTGTGAAGGAGGCATGACCCGGCGACACGGACACACGACAGGGACTGAAGTCAGAATTTATGCAACGCCCACGCGAATGCGTAACCTGGGGCGAGCCGTGCTGTGCTGTACGGACCTCCCACGCCTGTTCTTGCCCGTCTGTAAGTTATTATCGTGTACATTGATGTACGACAACGGGCGGGTGGCCGCCCCGCCCCGCTCCCCCCGCCTGCGCCCGGCTCGCGCAGTTGGCGGTGAAGCCCAAGATGGCGGAGCTGCAGTACCGCATCAACGAGCTGTCGGCGCAGGTGACGGAGATCACCGGCGAGCGCGACGCGGCCATCAACGAGGCCAACCAGCTGACACAAAAGGTGGGATCGGGCGTCATCATCGGGGTCACGTTCCCGCCCTTTATGGTTCTCTGATCTATGTGGCGTTCCCGCCCTGACCCAGCCTCTACGGCCCCGCAATACATGCTGCCGACCCCCGCACCCCCGACCGCACCGTCCACAGCTCCAAGAGGAGACGGAGGCGCATTTCCAGACGGACGGACGGCGCGTGCGGCTGGGCGAGGAGGTGGAGCGGCTGCGCGGCATCCTGCGCATGTACTCCATTCCCTTCTAAACAACCAGCACGCGGCGATGCGGTTTGCTCCGACCGCCGTCGTTATCGGGCGTAATCGGTCACGGTCTGCCTGCCTGGCGGCGTGCTTCCTGCCCCGAAGCTGTCTGTGAAGCAGCAGCTGTGGCAGAGTTCACAAAGGTCGGCGTCCCTGCCCAGCACCAGCATGCTCTGGTGGTGCGGCGGTGATGCGCGCCGGGCCCTGCCTGGCTCCGGACGCGCTTGGGCTGCGGACGGCGGGGCTGTGGACGTTGGCATGCGGATGAAGGCTATAGCTTATGGGCGTTGTGGACGCCCAAGGCGGCGGACGTTGGTCACGACCCCGACCTCATGCGATGTGCACCACACACGACGACAGGTCCACACACAGGGGGTCACACCACACGGGCTGACGAAGACGATCTTCAGCGCCGACACAGGTACAGGTGCATGTGCACATGCAAGTGTCGTGGGTGACATCTGACACGGCATGGGATGGGTAGCGGTCCCACGCGCACCTAGGGCATCGGTGGTACTGTGTTGGCGGCTTCAGGCCTCTGCCTGTGGGTGGGCGGGGTCAGATAGTCAGGTTTGCACGTCTGGATGGTTTGCAACATCGCATGGAGGGAGGGAGCCCATGCGCTGGCCGGCACCTCAAGCCTCGCACACCGGGACCTGGAGGTTCGTGTTTGCTGCTTTTGCTTGGTTCGGGGTCGACGATGGTGGCGGACTATGTGACCGGCTGGGACGAGGACCAAAGCCCTTGTGGCAGCTGGTGCCCAGGGACCGTGCGCAGTTGCATGATGCGTAACTCGCGGCCGTTAATTATTACTTCACCCGGCGGGGCGTTCTGAATCACTGTGACCTGGCGGAAGGGCGCAAGCGCCTTGCGCCCTCCAAAACGGCTGTGGCCGTGTAGAGCCGCGCGCCGGGGCGGGTGCGGTGCCCCACGGGGCCGGGGCAACGGGAAGGCCGCAGAACCCCACAACGAATGATCCTTCAACGATGCGAATGGGTGCTTTCGGAGACCGGTTTATTGGGGAAGGGGGGGCCAGTACTGCGTCGCGTGCCGAGAGGGTGTCGGCAAGGACACGGCATGGTGTGTATTTAACGGACAACCCCGCCCATTGTGTGTGTGTGTGTATGACTGTATGTCTTTAAACGATAAGCCCGCCCAGAACCGTGCAAGCCCACGTGCTTACCAAACGACCGGCGGTGTGTGTCCTGTCCTGTCGGATCGTGACACCGCGTTGGGCGCCGGACAGAGGAGGCAGATGCTGTCACCCGCCCTCCGCGCCGTGTGGGTTGACGTGATTTCTGATGTGCCGGGTGGCGGTGCGATGAACCGATGATGCAACCGTTACAAGGTGGACCCTTACTTGCGACCGTTCGATCCAAGGGGCGCCCAGAAAGCTTCGGAGGCACCGGGGTGCGTTGTTAGGTTAGGTTATGGCCTCGAGTCCTTCTGCTGTTCTGCTGCGTGGAGAGGTTCGGGTCTGCTGCATGAGCACCCGTGACCCCGACTCGTGACTCGTGCTCCTCTGTGTTTTGTCCTCACCCACGTCTTCATCTCGTCCGCATTGCCGTATGTCGAGATGAGAGGAACTGTGACGGCACGTGAGTGGGGCCCGGGCAGTGATCGATGACAGACGTGCGGGGGACCTTTCCGGCTGTCGCCGATGAGCCGCCGGGGGGTCCCACTGCAGAGTCTGAATGTCTGATGCACTCGTCTCACATGCGTTTGGCTGCTCGCTGGGTTCGGTTGACCTCCCTCGGAAATGACCTCCCTCAGTGACCCCCGGATCGGTGGAGCCCAACACGGATCGGGGCGGACTGGCCCCATGAATGAATTGTCACGGCGAGGACCCTTGGGGGCAAGTGTGGCGCCAACGGGTCTTGGATGGTTCGGCTGCACGAGTGCGCGTGCCTGTTCAGTGAACCCCGACCCATGACGGCCGGTCTGTTCTTGGGTCTTTTTACTGTCCCGGTGGCGTGCCATGGGCACCATGGGGCCGGACGGCCATGGGTACTACAACAACCTGGCTTACGATCGCGGGGCCGCGTGGATGACGGGTCTCTGACCCCCCCCCCCCAGCCCACCCGAGTGCGCAGCTCACAGAGCTGCTCGTTTGTAGCCCTGCAAACGACGTGTGTGATAAGCCGATAGTGCTGCGGCCCCCGTCGTTCCGGGCAGCAATAGAAGCTGCGGCAGCTGAAATGTTTCGTGCTGGCCATCCTTTGGACTGTGATGGCTCTGGGAATGCTCTCAACTCAGCTGTACTAGCAAGCGCCTTATGGATGCCCGCATGCCTTACACACCGTACAACATTCTCTCCAGATATGCAGGCACGCGGCACATGCGCCATGCGCCCCGATCCGCACCCAGGATCAGAGATGCAGATTCGCGCCGGATGGATACCGTGGCTGGTCCGACCAGCCAGCCCTCGGGGCAACTCGGCTGTCACCGATGAAACGCATGATACGGTACCCACCGCTGCAACCCCCGATTGGAGTCGGTCGAAGACGGGCCGGCGCGGGATTGGAGTCGGTCGAAGACGGGCCGGCGCGGGACCATCCAACTGAGGACCCACTCAGACCCTCTGCAGGAACACAACCACGAACCACCGGCCGTCCCACATCCTTGGCCCGCCGGCCAGCCCCCCACGCCCCCGAGGATCTAGGGACCCGCGGGATGTGCTGCTGAGCTGCGAGAGCCCTCCGGGAGAGAGCCCTCCGGGTCTCCGGTCGGGGCCGGACATCAACACGCGACGTGCGATGACCTTGCAAGTTGCAACCCTCCTGCCTTTTCACATCATCCAAAGACCCGAAGATCTAAAACCAGCCTTTTTATTACTCTTAAAACACGCTGCGACTTGCTCTCCACCTAACGCACGACTTGGACCCGCGCCAGTTTGTCATATCCCATATGCAGACCAGCAATCATGGGCGGCCCCGCCAGGCAACAACCAGGCCCACGTAACAAATTATACCATGGCTCGGCTAACCGCAGATTCGGCGCGGAACGAGGCGCAGTGCCATGCTTCAGAAGGTCGCTCTCCGAGTGCTCCCGATTGCTCCATGGCATCAATGCAGGCCCGACGCGCTCCTCGTGTGGTGGGTGTTTGGCGATAAACCCGCCCGACCCAAACCAGTTACCAATGTGCGTCTTCAACGAAGCAGCCCGCCCGACGCGTATGTATGTTTTCGTGCATGTGTGTGTGTGTGGGGGGGTTATGCATCCCCCATCAGGCAATGTCCCCATCAGGCAATCTCCCAAGCCAATCGTGATGGCCTGTCCTGCATCTCTGCTGCGCTGTGTGCGACGGCCAGTGACAGATGTGACAGCTTGCAACTGACTGACACAAAGACAAAGACATGCACACACACACACCTGCCTGCCTGCCTGCCTGCGTGTCTGTCTGCCTGTCTGCCTGCCAGTCTGTGCTCTTGCGCCCCCCCCCACCCTCCCTGGAGCAATGCCGTGGCACATCCCCCCCCGCACGCATTGCCCAGCACACCTGCAACTCAACAGTGTACGAACCCAGCCCCACATGCCCCACGCCGGGCCAAGCGCGGCCGTTTGATGCCTCTTCCCCGCCGCTTACACACCCAGTTGCCCATTGATGCATGCACGGCCTCCTCCACGCCGTACTCATACACAAGTATAAAGATGGACGAGGTGCGAAGCTCGAGAGCTCGTCAACCCCTGCCCACATGCCCGTTATGGACACCCCAAATGCTGGCACACGCTCACCCCCAATCCGGACCCGGCAGGACCCGGCAGATTGATCGAACCACAGCGCCGCCTTGATGCGCATCCCAATGAACTCAACAACAGACCCATAGCTACCTGGTGGCAGTGCCGGCGCCGCCATGCATCCACAGGCAACAGGCCGCTCCGTGACCAAAACCTGTGGGGTTTCTGAGTAAGTAAAACGAGGCTTGCCTCCTTCCATGGAAGCAAGCAGGCATTTTCCTGCTAGCAGGTACGCAACACCATCTTCATATCCAAAGCCACAAGGCAACTTCACGTGAAAACCTACAGCCCTTATGTTATGGAAAACTTGTGTTCAGGCCGGAGGCCGGAGGTAGATTTTGATTACTGGATCGAGGGACGTGCGACGCAGTACGGCTACGGCAGCCCGTACGTGCAAACACGACCTCGGATTTGGGGTGCGCGCCGCCGCCCGTCCATGCAGCGCGTTGGCAAAGCGATTCGGTTCCCAATACCGCTGCATTTTGGGGACAAATCATCAATCGATGCTGGCAACCAGGAACCTTGTCCGCGACGTTCCACCGCGGGCCCGTCCTGCGCACTTCGCCTAACCGCCCACACCGTGTCACACACACACACCATAACACACACATATACACACACACGGGGCCATTTCTTGGCTTTGCTATGCCCCTTGCATGTCACGCACTCCTGCCTTGCCTGCCGAATATCACACACCGGCTCAACTTCTCATACAGACAACACACAACACACACACCCACACCCACACGCGGCCTGACTAAGCTTCTCGCGGCTCAGTTTTATTTACGCACACACGGCCTGCATCGCCGAACAGTGCAGCTACCGAAGAGCACACACACACACACACACACACACACACACACACGGGGGTAAGGGTAGTTGCCCCGGCCAGCGTCACATGCCGCCGCGCGACATGCGGCTGCCCCGACGACCTTCGCGACAAGGTTCACCACCCGGTGCACATCTGCGCTCGCCCACCCCTGGAGCGCTCTCTCCCCGCCCTGCCGCGCGCCTCGGGTGCATAGGTCCCCGGACGGATGTGTCACCCCCAAAACCACGCCGCGCCACACGGTGCTGGGCGGGATACCACTGGCACGATGTGTGAGGTAAGGTAAGACCCGACCACACGTGCCGACCACACCAGGCACAATCAAGTCAGACCCGACCCGACCCGACCAGTTCAGACCCGACCCGACCACAGACCAACGGAGGCCGAACATGTCCATCAGGGAGAGGTCCAGCTGTCTTCGGAATGCGCTCGTACTGAGAGAGAGAAGTGGCGCCTCGGGACCGTCGCTCGCACCTCGCGGACCTCACGATGGCTAGCGGCGCCGCGGCGCCGCCCGGCCCCATCTTCGCACGTCTGCCCCTGACGATGATGCCGTGCGTCCATGCCGTACTACCGATCTAGGATACTATCATGCTGCACATGCACGGTAGTACCGCCCTCACGCGAATCCCGCAGCCTTCTGCTGTACTGCTGAAGGATCTGTACTGCTGAAGGATCTGTACTGCTGTAGGATCAAAAGTAAACACTGACGCACAGGGGTCCGGCGGCTGGGAACGCCGCCAGCTGTCCCGACACGCACCGGTGGGCGTGCATTCGCATCCGTACACCCCACGCCATCCCGAACTCATACTCGCAGCCGCCGCCACAGCTGCCGCGGCCTGCCACCCCTCCTGGAGTTGCAGGGTCCATGCTGGGGGAGCGACGGCCGCGGCCGCACAAACCCCTCGCAGGCGCCCGCCCAGCACCAGCACATGACCTGCCCAAAACGGCTTTGCAGAAAGACGACTGTGTCACATGCGGTCGCACGACGTCGGCCACCCAGTGTGTTTGATGATCCATGGGTCTCTGTACGACAGCTCTGTATGTGGATGTGCGCGTGTGGTGTGGTGCGTAAGCGCGCACGGGCACCTGCCGTGCATCGGCAAAACCCGGGTACTCCCCTGGATGTGCCGATGGGGTGACCGCTTCTCGGTACATCCCGACGTCATCAGCATAACGGCCCAGCGGTCATCGAAGAGCGAGCCCCCCGACATCAGGATTTAGTGTAGGTCTAGATATTTCTTCTGAAACGCCCTGTGAACGCCTATATTAATATTTATTCATAAAGCCCCTTCAGCCTTCCTGAACCCGCACTCGTCCCGGGGTCTCCGTCCAATAACCCACGGGTCTGTCGCCACCAACAGCGACCCACGGGTCTGTCGCCACCAACAGCGACCCACGGGTCTGTCGCCACCAGCAGCGACCCACGGGTCTGTCGCCACCAACAGCGACCCACGGGTCTGTCGCCACCAGCAGGTACGGCCCGCCGCCGGCTGGCACTGGATGATGGGGGCTTGGCCACGCCACGCCAAACCCGGCCCCATCCTGCTATACGAACCTGTACGACATGCGTAGTACAATTATTAAGGGACATTTGTCAGCCACGACCCGCTCGGAGGTCGATGCAGTCGATGGCCTCCAAGGCCTCAGCGCGAATCGAGGCCGAGCTACTCGTCACCAGGGGGCCGCCCACCATGCCGCCGCCGCCGCCATTGGCCGGCAGACCGCCGCCGCCGCCGCCACGGCCAGGACTCGCCGTGTTGCCACCGCCGCCGCTGCCGCCACCACTGGAGGCTTTGCCGACATCCTGGGGACCCATATGAGCAAGTCGAGTGAGGAAGGCGTTCGGAGCCCCCGCCGCCGCCGCCGCCGCCCCCGCCCGCGGCGCCGCCGCAGCGGTGGCGGCGGCTGCGCGTCCGCCCGTCGCGGCCCCGCCACCACCATGCCCACCCTGAAGGCCTGCCGCTTGGCCTGTCGTACCGACGTCTCCGAGGTCCGCCACCGGTCTTTCGTTGGCTTGGTACCTGGCCTGCCGCAGCGCGGCCTCCCCAGACCTCGGCGGGGCAGCCGCCATCCGGCGCGGCCCCGCCACCGCCGCCGCCGCCGCCGCTGGCGGCGCCGGCTGCTCGTCTTCCTCCTCGATCCCACGGACCTCAAACGCCCGCCGCTCCTCCGCCGCGTCATCGCTGCTGCGGCTGTACGACGCCGCCAGCGCCGACGCCACCGCCGCCGTCGCGTCCGCCTCCGCCTGACGGCGCAGCTCCTCCAGGATGTCGTCAATCTCTGCCTCCGTCTGCTCGCCTGCCGTCTGCGTAGCCGCCTGCGCGGCCTGCTGCCGTACGAGCGCGGTGTTCATGGTCAGCGCCGCGGGCGGCAGCCCGCTCCGAAACCAGGGGTGCTCCATGATCGCCGCCATCGAGATCCGACGCGCTGGATCCGGAACCAGCATCTGGTTGAGGAGGTGCAGGCACGGCGGCGACACGCACATACCCGGGGGAACCGCCCAGTCGCCCTCCAGGATGCGTTGAATGGTGGCGGCGCGATCGCGGCCCCCCGGCTGCTGCGGCTGCGCGCCGCCGCCGCCGGCCTGCTGCTGCTGCTCTTGCAGCACCTCAAACGGCACTCGGGAGAAGAGCATGGCGTACAGGACGACACCGGCCGACCAGATGTCCGCCTTGTGGCCGTCGTACCGTTGCGCGGGACCGGCCAGCAGGACCTCTGGGGGCGGCAAAGCACCGGCAGTGAGAAGGGCAGAGAGAGGAGGGCAGTGAGGAGGGCAGTCTGCGGCGACCGGGGACGGGCGGCGCCATCTTTTCGGCTGTGCGAGCCAGCATGTAAACAAGACGGACATCTCCGCCTCGTTGGTTCCCCCCTTCTCCTGACCAGTCCAACCTCTTCACACACCACACACCGCACACACACGCCCGGCAAGATGCGGATTCATGAGGTCTCGTCCTCTTGGGGACGCATCGGCTTGCATTTCCAACCACCTAGACTAGAAAGAGGATCGCGCGCACAGCAGCTCTCCGTCAAGCCCCTACCCCCCGGGGGCTCTGCTTTGCAGACCGCAGTTGTCAGTCCCGCTCCAGCCGCCCAGCCCCGGACCCGGCCCAGCTCCGGACCCGGCCCAGCCCCGCTCCGTCCCTCCGCACCGGGTGCCATGTAGTTGATGGTCCCGACCCGCGTCTTGGGCAGTGAGTGCGCAGCCCTCTTGGACAGACCGAAATCCGCAATCTTGATGTGCAGGTTGAAGGTGTTGCTGGTGCGGTGATCAATCAGCCCCAGCGGCGGCAGGGGCGGCAACTGCGGCAGCGGCGGCATCGCGGGATTGCTGCTGCCCGGCGCCCCCGTCGCGGGGCTGCCCGGGGAGCCACCACCGCCACCACCACCCTCATGCTGCTGCTGCTGCTGTTGTTGCAGTCGCTGGCGCTGCTGCTCGAGCTGCATCTGCTGCATCTGCTCCAGAAGTCGCTGCTGCTGCTCACGCTCTTGGAGCTGGTGCCGCCTGCAGATGCGGGGGAGGAGGGGCGGGAGCCCGGGGCTGGGTTAGGTTGACAGGGCACAGGGCAAGTCGACGCATCCCAGCCTCACGGCACCGAGGGATCCGTACGATTTGGCATCGGTACCGATTTGGGTTTGGTGAGATTCGACGATTTGGCGCGTTCGGGCGCGCCGTGCTACGGGGCGGCAAGGCCGGTCGTGCTTACCAGCCTGCTGAAGGGCATCCGATCGTTGCGACCCGTGGGTCGGCCGGATCGCGCACCCACCTGTGCCGTTTGCTGGCCTCCGGCGTCAGCTTCAGCAGCAAGTTCTCCGGTTTTAGGTCCCGATTGACGACGCCCTTCAGGTGGCAGTAGTCCAACCCGAATATGAACCTGGTTGAATTGGGTTGGGTTGGGGTTGGGTTGGGTCGGGCTGGTTCGAGTTTGGTCGAGTTGCGTTGGGTCGGGTCAGGTGGGGTCGGGTAGGGTTGAATGGGGTTGGGTTGGGGTGGCGACAACATGGCGCGGCATCCGCATCCGCCGCAGCCTCAAGAACGGCGGCTCGGCGGGGGGAGGGTCCCCTGTCCCGGGCCGACTACCCAGGGTGTACGGCAAGTCGTGGGGCTCGCCACGTGGTGGTAGTTCGTAGTTGCGATAGTCCTGGCCCGACCCAAATCTCACGCAATGGACCGACCCAGATCGCCCGTACATCCATCCCAGCCGTCCGCGGCACCAAAATATCGCTGTAGCGCACCCAGCGCAAGGAGGGCAAGCTGGGCGCGCTGGTACGAACGTGGGGCTGCATGTACGGCACGTGGGACCACACGGAGGGGGGTGTTCCCATCCCGAAGACACGCCCCGGCCCTGGCGTGGTACGTGTCAACGTGCGCGCACTCACTGTTGGAAGAGCCATCGAGCGTCGGCTTCCGGCAGGGGCCCCTTGCGGCGCAGGAAGCCCAAGAGATCGCCCTGCAGGTGCAGGCGCCCGAAGAGTGTGGAAGCGTTAGGGGGCGTCCGTGTGTCGCGTAACGGGGCCCCTTATTGAGAGCGAGAACTCGACGGGAAAAAAGGCAGCGCCAACAAGCAGCGCAACGCGGGCGACGACGCCGCTGCTCGCAGGCAGCCACCAGAAACCTCCTCGGTGGTTGAGACCTCCTTGAGAGTGGGACAGAGAGAGAGAGCGGGTCGGAGGATGGGTCCGAGTGGGGTTCCGAGTGTGGGTCTGAGAGCGGGTCTGAGATGGGGTTTGATAGGGGGTCTGAGAGGGGGTCTGAGAGGGGGTCTGAGAGGGGGTCTGAGAGGGGGTCTGAGAGGGGGTGTGAGAGGAGGGTCTGAGAGGGGGTCTGAGAGGGGGTCTGAGAGGGGGTCTGAGAGGGGGTCTCAACACGCCCCTCAAGAACGGGTGACAGGCTGCATGAAGGTTGGAGGCCAGCAAAGCAAGCCGGCTCCCCGCGGTTAGGTGACGTGGTATGACCGGATGCACCCGGTGCTTCATGTCCGGGGCCCGTCGTGGCCCTGCCAACGTCAGGGGCCCCTCGTGATAGTCCGCGTGGCGCTGCCTCCATCAGGGCACAGGCTGTTGCGCACCGGGGGGACTTCATTTGCTGATAAGAGGGTGGTGTGCACGATCGGTAGGCACAATTCGGTTGTGGTGTGTTAGTGCGAGAAATCAAACGCCCGGAACCCGCCATGATCTACTTGAAACTGCTGCTGCTGCTGCTGATGATGATGATAATGATGCTGTGAGCTGCTGGAAGCTGCGACATGGCGTTGCAGGCCAGGCGAGGCGAGGCTCGCTGAGCTGCATGCGCCGGGCTGGGCTGCCCTTGCCGTGTCTCCTCCAGGGAAGGGTCTCGGCGCGCTGGACCAGACGTGAACGTGCACGCCAAGCAGGGGTGCTTGCGGGGTTGTGCGTCGACCGCGCCACCTGTGCTGCGCGCGCTCCTGACCCCAAAACGACAACCCAGAGTCATCTCAAACGTCTGCAACACTGACCTGGTCAGCATACCTGCACGGCATGGGAGAAACGGGCGGCATGTGTCAGCGTGAAGGTATTACGTAATCCATGGGAGCGGCCCTTCGACTTACTCCATGCACATGTATATATGGGTGTTTGTCAGCCCAAGCTGTTTGAAACGTATGACGTGGGGATGTCGAAGAACGCGGTGGCTCTGAATCTCGCGCTGAATTAGGTTGACGTCCACACTTGGCCCGCTCCGAGGCATGAACTTGACAGCGCAGAGCGAGGGTTCGCCACGACCTTCATTCCGTTGGTACAACGCAACGCTCCCAAAGCTCCCTGGTGTTAAGAGACAATACCAGTAGAACACGTAAGCTTCACAATCCAGAAATTGCACCCCAAACCGAGTCTCCAACTGAGACCAACAGACCAAATTCAGCAACTTGCCTATGCCAAGGTCCTTGACCTTCGTGTATTGCGGATGGTCGGCAAGGGGATCCGGGCTGCTTAAAGGCTCCACCATGGTGCTCTTCCGCCCAATCAGCCGCAGGAAAAAGGCTAGAGAGAAAAACTATGCCATTATAGAGCTATCGGTTGATAAGGTATCCTGCATCTCGGACGAGCTGTTCTCGGTAACGTTCCACACAGCGAAGGCTGTGAACTTTGGCCTGGCGGAACTTTGGATACGACGCTACCCTTGCAGAGAAAGGAAGTATGCTAATACAAATTGTACCCAAAACGGAGCATGGTCTCCTGCTGTTGGATCCTTTTTGTCGTCCTTTCGTCCCAAAAATGCAACCTTAGTAAACCTGTATGCCCGCCAACATTTTCACAATCATAATGTAAACCATGAATTAGTGTACACGATGTCATTTGAAAGTTGTGAAGAGACTAATGATGCAAAACATTGAAATACAGAGCTTAGCGTTTTTTTGCATATTCGAAACGCCGCAACGCTATCATACAGTGCTTCAATCAAATAACTCACGCAAAGCTCTCAAGGCGGCGCTCGAGATGCGGACTACCAGGCTCAGGTTTCGATCGTGGCCCAAAAGCGCGTTCGCACCGCGAAACATCCACTACTGGCAAGGGTATAAGTGCAGGGTATTTCAATTATGGTTTTCCTAAATTGCTTCCCACCAGGTACGTACCTTTGCCTTACTGTTTACCGCTGCCGCAACAATACATACATGACAACGAGGAATGTCAGACATTCTAATTTTTTTACAGCATTTCCCCCACAACTGAGTTTGCTTATGGCATTGAGTGTTCGCGGTCACGCTACATGACGAACTGCTGCCACTTATAAGGTAAGTTGCTGCTTTGCGACACCGGAATGCAAGCCCATCATTCCATACTCGAAGACATCAACAGAAGAAGCGGCGGTGGCGTTTGTTAGAAGCGTTTCACATGCACGTGGCTGCATGTTCATCATTGTCAGCAGCTGTTACTGCTGCTACTCTCGCGCCGAAGTGCGTTGTCGCTCCAGCATCTTGGCCTGGAGAGCGTCCATCCAGCTGAGCCGTCGTAGGTTGACAGTACCGCCGCCCGCGTCGACGTTGAGCACGCCGGAGACCCGTGGGTCGGGCCCCCTGTGTTTTTAAAACGCAGACAGAAGAGTGTTTGAATCGCGTGAGCGTCCAACGGTTATATGCGAAGGCGACAAGTGGCAGCGGGCATGCAAAAGGTTCAATCCCACGTGAAGAATGCGTGAACGCGTTTGTTCCTTGTATGCCGTGAACCAGGGCAGGCTTGTTCCGACAAAGGCTGCAAGTGGCCGAACTTGTCCGGGCGGGGCGGTTGCGTGCATGTGGGTCCATCGCACTATCGGAGACCAGGACCCCGCCGCCGTACTGAGCGGCTGTACCGCGCTGTACAAAGCTGTACAAGTGCTACGCCGGGCCCCATGCCATGACCGGGCCCCCCATCGCCGCGCTGACCTTCCGACCCCACTCCCTGGCCACGAACGACATCACAAGTTCACAACGGCCACGAACGACACCGCCTCACCCCAACCCAGCCGGCCACGCCACCACGCCCCACCTGGCAGCACCCTCTCGGCCGCCAGCCGGGTGCCCCGCCACTCGGGCCACCCATTCGGGCGCCGCCGGGGAGGACAGCATCTCCACGTCGGGTTGCAGGTCTGCGAGGGGTGAAGGTTCCGGCGGATGGGGATTCTGGCGGATGGGGATCCTGGCGGCCGAATCCCATTCACGGTCGGGGACGATATCATCATCGCGCAGCGCCGACAGCACCACCGAGCCCCCGACCCACGTGGGGTGGGCCCCCAGAGAACCCCAGTGATTGAGCATTCAGGAGGCAGCCGACACGGCCAAGAGATGAACCCACTGGTGATCCGCCCGTCCGTCCGTCCGTCCCGTCTGTGCGCCACCGCACCGCACGGCCTCCCCCTCCTCCGCACCACGCACCTGGCTGCACGGACACCGCCGCCGCTCCCCGCACCACCAGCGACGCCCCGCCGGCCAGCGCCACATCCACGGGGCCGCCGCCGCTGGTGAGGTCCGCGCTCCGGAGCCCCGGCTGCGCCATGACCTGCCGGGCACCGAAACCGGCGCGGCGGAGCGGGGCGGGGCGGGGCGGGGCGCCGTGGACAGTGGCCATGGAGGCAGTGGACGCAGCGGACCCGGGGGAAGTAAGCAAGGTGACCCGCGGGTCTGTCATACCCGACCCTGTCGGAATGCCCGACCGAGTGGGCTGGACGGCAGGGATGCCGCCGTCGGTCAGCGATGCTGTCGCCGCGGTGCCGGCACGATCGCGAGGCAACAGAGCCTGAAGAGTTGCGGAAACGTTCCAGAGTTCGTCAGCTGCAGACCCGCCCCTGACAGACCCCCCAGCAGGCGCCTCCAGGCGCCAAGGGCTGCGACGACGACAAGAGATGGATGGCTGCTACAGCGGAGCCACAGCCCGGTCATCGGCGTCTACCACTGCCGGAAAGACGCCAGGTCGCTGCGGCGCCCCACCCGGCAGCGCAGCAGGGCACGCCCCCGCTCCACACCCCTGCTGAAGGTCATGTGGGATCAAAATCACCGCAACCAGCACAACCACAGAAGCAGGGGAGGCTCCTTCCAACACACATATCCTTCCGCTGACCCCTTCCAAGGAGAAACAACATCTCGCGTGAGTCCTCTCTTTACCTCTACAGTTGCGCTACAGGATAAGTACGGCAAGTACGACTGCCCTTCCGCTGACTTGCTCTGCGCGCCACCTATGCATATGCCACCATCCTTGTCGTTTTAGGCTGCCGTACATGCATTAGGATTGCCGTACCTTGATAGGGCCGCCGCCGCTGTCCACCTTGGCGTCGCCTTCCAGTCCGTCCAACGTGACGGCGCCGCCGTACGACAAGATCTCCGCGCCGGCACCGCCGCCGCCTGCGTCGTGGCGGCGGCTGCCGTCGCCGCCGTCCGCGACGTCTGCGTCACCCCGGCCGGGCCCGCAGTCCAGCGTGCCGATCCGCACCGCACCGCCGCCTGCAGCAACAACCCACCGCACCGAGGAGGCGCCGCGGCACGTCTTGCTGCGACTCGTCTGCGGGCGGCCCCGGACCCTGGGGTCTGCGTGCCCCAAGCAGCGACTCTCCATGTTGCCTGGGCGCTGGAAGGGAGTCCTCTTGGCGCGCGGAGCCATCAATGTCACCCAGGCACTGTTCGGGCGCCCTCGCAACCCTCGCGGGCGTCCTCGTAATCCCCGCGGGAGCCCTCGTGGCTGATTGTGTATGCGCGGCGAGGGGGAATGGCGGTGACTTGCGGGGGCGGGCCCCCGGCGATGCGCCGCAGAGGACGATCCTTTCCCTTCCCTAGATCCCTTCCCTTCAACATTCCAAAATGATTACGTCATTACGGCACCGTAACATCGACTTGCGCGCGCATCGTGGGATCATGATCGTCCCATGTATCGTCCCACATATGCCGTACAGATAATCGGATAAGATGCGGATCTTCGTAGCAGTCGGGTGGGGCTTGGGAGCAAGACACCTCGCATGGCTTGGGGTTTAACACCCCGGTGCTACATGGGTTCATGCCGTTGGGTCATGGCGGGTCACGGCACGCGTTCGTACCTGTGCTGAGGTGCAGCTTCTTGCCGTACACCGCTCCGAGTTCGAAGACCCCCGCCGTCGCCGCCCCGCGTTCCGCGTCGGTCGTCGTCGCGCAGCCCCCTCGCCCAGCAAGCCGCATGTCGCCGCCCACCAGTCGCCGTACGGCGACGGGTCCGTCGGCGGCGACCGAGATGCTCGTCCCGCTGACCTCGCCGGCCTGCGCGGCCCGCCGTCGCATCCACCGGATCGTGCCTCGTGACGCCCAACCCACCAACCCTATGCTTCCCCCCATGCTCCATCCCGACGCGGGGAGGTCGTGACAAGGCCTAACAATACCGGGCGAGTACTTCCCTTACACGACTGTGGCAGCAACACGGTAGCTGTTTGAGTTGGCCGTGGCTGTTGGCACGAGGGCTGGGGCTGGTGGCGGCCGATTTCGGATCCGCCAATCCGTAGATCTGCCGAGCTGATCAAGAATGGTACCCACTAGGGCGGCCAGGGCACGTGCAGTCCCTGGGTCACACCGAGTACGGCATTGGTACGACACCGACGCCAGGGGGGCCGCACTTGCCTTGATAGCGCCCGGCTCGTTGCCGCCTGTGTCGCCACCGCCGGCATCATCATTCGCACCACCCGCTGCCGTACGCGTGTCCAGCTCCACCCGGAGCGCGCGGACCGACCCAAGGGTCAGTGGCGCGCCGCCGGTGCTGACCCGCAGGTCCGCCTCGGAAACCTTGGACACCGACACCGGTGATCCTGCCGGGGGGAGAGCACGTGCGGCACGTGGGTTTCATCTCTGTCGTACGGGTTTTTAACAGTTGTACGGTTCACCGTCAGATTCGGTCTAGAAATCTGGTGTCCCCCACAACCCGTTTCGCCAAGTGCCACCTTTACCCCTTAAGTATGAAGACAAAGGGATACCTCGGGAGCAACCCCTTTCGGGGCGAATTATCCGAACTTGAACCCACCATAAACCACCAAGCCCATCGCCCGAACGATACGCGCGCGCTACACGGGGTAGCACCTGACGTACGGATGTCGAGGCTTATCCATTTCTCCGGAACCGCAAGCCGCAACAGCCCGGGGCCGTCAAGGGCCGGGGCGCCGCCCCCACTCCCGCCACCGCCGGGCAGGTCCTCTTGCCGTACATCTTGTCGTACATCTGCGAGTCGCCCGTGGACCGGACGGGCGGGGCACTTGAGGGGAACGAAAACCGGCATGCAGCGCTGGGTCGGGCGGGGAAGGGCGAGGCGGTCGCAGGTCCGCGCATGACCGTCACATGGTGGACCTACCGTACACCTGCCGTACACCTGCCAGGCTGCTGGAGCGCTCCGTGCCGACAGCCGCCGGGTCCGCCCGCCAGGACGCACCTCCAGGGGGCCTCCCCTGGCGTCGACGCGCACGGAAGGGCGCGCGGCAAGGGATCCAGGGAGGGTTACGGCACGCAGAGTCACGTAAAACACGGGTTCGTTCGGGGCCTGATTTCTTGTGAGGCATCACCATCGGGCATCACCAATCCGTGCCACTTATCCACCGTCGCCCATTCGCCTTCAAAAGATCAGAACCCACCGACACCCTGTGCACCGGCTTCCCCATGCACCTGCAAGGTCGCATCGTCGCTCCAGCCGGCCACGTGCTCCACCCGTACGGCAGCTCGTCCCGCCGACACGCGGAAAAACGTCCCCGGCACCAGCGGCACCTTCACAGGCGGCCCGAGGCCGTCATCGTGGCCGTCGACCGCGACTGTGCGGAGTTGTCCGGGATCGGGTGTAGCGGCCAAAGCTGACGTGGAGATGGACAGCCTGGCCGACCTGGCTGATCGAGGAGCAGGCGAGCTTTGCGAAAGTTGCGGTGCTGAGGCTGTGCGGACGTGGAGTGCGGTGCAGGGGGGGTGCTGGCACTGATGCGTTGGGAAGGACTGCAGGGCGAGTGCGGAGGTGGTGGGAGCAGCAAACGGCATCGCTTCTAATGCGAGCCCCGCAACGCGAAGTGCAAGTATGCGCATGGTGAACCAAGCGGCAAGGAGCCTGGCTTGTGACAGGCCGAGAAAATTAAGCGTGAGGTGGAGCTACGAATTACACAGTCCTTGAGAATTCGTTATCACACTTCTGGGCGCAAGCTGGTTGCTGTACACATCATTATATCATAGATTGCTGGTTTGCTTCTTGCATCGTTGCATGATGCAGAGCTTATGGTTGTGGTGGTTAACGGTTGCATCAAGAGGTGATGCCTGCACCCTGCCTACTCGTTCATATAAGAATACATAGTTACAATCTATTGCAAAGTCGATAATATTGTGATCTTCCAATTTCCCTTCAGGTTTCTAACCTGTAGAAAACAATTTTCAACTTTATTGATGAGAACTTCTTGGTGTCCCGGTTAGCAATGAAAAAACATTTACACACACCCCAATTTTAATATCAAGATGCATTGTTCAGGACAGTCAGATCGAGGGCGCAGTTGGCAGCAGGCGTCCCTTTCAGCATTTAACAACGCAGTACTGTAAAGCGGATGGGCGTAAAACTGTAGGTTCAGAACTCTGTCATGAAGTTATGCCGCCAGTCTCGGACAGCTGCCCCGCGACCTGCACCCTGCAGACTCATCCGGTCCGTTCCTCCAAAGGGCGTCACTGGAACTGCCTCCTACGACGTCTTGAAGCGCCTGGTGGATGAACTGTGCGCTTCACAACTGTCAGGCCGATCGGAGGCGTGGTCCGTCACCTGCCAGCTCCTGAAGCAGGGGCACGGCGTGGTGAGCCCGCGCCTGTTCGGCCCCCTAATCCTCCCCACACACCGCCTCATCCCTCCTGCATCGCCCGACCCCTGCTTGCCCCGCTGTGCCTTAATCCCCCTGTTAAGCCCCCGCCACATGCCCACACATCCCTCCAAGGATGGCCAAAGCTCAAGCATGGCGAAGAGTCAAGCCGCGATGCTGTTCTCCCCCCGCCTAACGCCCGCAGGTAGGCGCAGTCGGCGGCCCGGCCGCCGGGGCCGCCAGCGGCGGCCTGAGGGACACCTGGGCCATCACCTTCCGGGACTCCCCCGACCAGGTCTTCCTGCTGCTGCGGCCCGAGTTCAAGGTGCGAATGAGCTATGATGACTATGAAGAGCTGTACAACCCGCGCGCCCATCGGGAGCGACCCAGTGACCCACGGGTCACCTGTGCCGCAACGCATAACGGTACCCTACCCGTGCAGCGAGGAGGGCTGCACAGCACCAGTGGTGCCGCACCAGGCAGCAGCAGGCCGCGGCGTCTGCCCGCCCCCGGTTCATTCCCTGGTCCCCCCTCCCCCGTCCTTGGCAGCCCGGCTTTCGCTGGCCGACCGGTGCTCATGCAACCCTGCCACCTCCGCGCCCTCCTGGTCACGCGCCTGACCGTCCCGATGCCGTCTTTTCACCATCCCAAAACGTTAATGCACATAGCCTCCTTGGTTATCCTTGGCTATCCTTGGCTACGGTTGGTGCTGCCAGTGCTGTAACCCCGCTGCCCCTCGACCGCCTCTGCGGACCGCCTCTGCGGACCGCCTCTGCGGTTTGTTCCCGCGTGACGGATTGACGCTGTCGCCCCATCGGCTACGGGTCCCGGGCGACGGTCCGCCGTCGGCGCGGGGCGTAGGTACGTGTACATATATATAATTACATTATATATAGGTGTAGGCACGGGGCGCCTGCCTCCCCGCCTCCGCCTCCGCCCTCGCAAACTGGCCATCCTGGCTGCCCTTGGTTCCGCTTCCTCCACGGTGCGGGTGCGGATGCTGCCCCCCCTCAGATCCTAGAGTGCGAGTCCGCGGTGATGCGGCTGATGGAGAAGAAGCTCGAGTACGCCAAGCAAATGGCGGTCCGCTTCGAGGTGGGGTTAGCGTGGGGTTGGGGCGGGGTGGGGTGGATTGGGGTGGGATAAGGAAGGGTATAGGATATTGTTAGACATGCTCACACTGCGCTGCTGTCAGAGCAGAGGTCCGGTCAAGAAGTCGACTGTGCCAGGATGTCCGGCGATGTGGGGTAGGGTGGGGTGGGGAAGGGTGGGGTGGGGTGGGGTGCGGGCCATCCGCCCCGCCTATGGCCTTGCTTTGCTTTGGTTGTTTATCTGCTGCGCGCTTCTTGAAAGCTGTTGGACGAGGTCCTGACATGGAACCATGGGTCAGTGGAGGGCGACCAGTGTTCGTCCGCTCGTATTATGTCGTACTCCGCTGCGGCTTGGGCGGGTTACCTGGTGGCCTCTGGCTGCCATGTGGTTGGTTCAAGACTCACGATCTCTCCACGGCCCCAGTTCCGGCCTCCCACGTCCCACCCCACTCCACTCCACTCCTGGGGCCCTGCAGGGACACACCTACAGCAAGGGAGATTTCGTGCTCCGGCTGTGCACCGCCACGCAGGCCGTCCACTCGGTGCAGGTGGGCGGCGGGTGTGGTGGCATGGGCGCCGCCTTGGGGGGTGGGGTGGGATGGATTGATAAAGCCCCCAAGACATCCAGTCCTTCGACAAATACTCATATCAACGATCATATATTTTTTGCCGTGGAGGTGGGGTGGGGTGGGCATAGGAAATTGGTAGACATTTTCAAACTGCGCTGGGGGTGGGGTGGGTGTGGAAGGGCGCCGCGCTTTGATGGCCGGGCGGCCGCGCGGGGTCCCTTGCGGCCACCGTTGGCATTCGCCGCACTGCGACCTTATCGATCGGGGGCCCCGGGAGGGGCCCCGGGAGGGTCCGGGGAGGGGCCAGGGAGGGGCCGGGGCCGGGGAGCCGGGAGTCCCAAGCGTCGCGGGCAGTGGGAGACGGGCAGTTAGACCCTACCGCCCTGAGCCCTCTGTTGCAGCGCGAGTACTTAGTCGCTGTGCGACCTAAGGAGCGCAAAAGGAAAACTGAATATGAAACGACTATTCTGTAAGAATAGTACGCATGCTTAATCGGCATGGCATGAAGCGGTATCGCCACGAGGCGCCGCTACGAGGGACCCTATGGTGGTTACAATCGAATGGAAACTGTACGGAAGTCGTTTCGGCCTTCTTAGCAACGAGGCTAATCCCTCGGAAGGGAGCTAGGACGGAGAGAACTTGAATACGTCTAACACACGTTGTTCTCTCACTGAATCCTATGCTTACCGGAGCGAAACCGGTCTGAAACCGTTTACGTTTAACAGCTAGACCTACAACACCCTCTGTGTGGGTACACCTCCGTGTGTGTATTGATTGAGAACCCCGCCCAGTGGTGTGTCTCGGGGGTGGCGGGGTTTGAGTGTCTACGTCGATGATGATGTTGCCGGCCATACGGTACCACTGTCCTATCCCTGTGGACTATACATCGTCCCTCACGCCTCGTCTCTCTCTCCCTGGCCCCTCCCGGGCCCCGCCCTCCTGTGGCCCCTCAACCCCGGCCCCTCAGGCCCTCCTGGGCCACTGCCTGGAGGTGGAGTACCTGCCCGTCAGCAACATGTCGTACAGCGAGGGCATGATGTCCGAGTTCGTGGACCTGCTGAGGCAGGTGCTGGCCGGCGTGGATGGCGGGGGAGGGGCCGGCGGCCGACTCCAGGGACAGGGTCAGGGCGCGGCGGGGGCCGGAGGCGCGCTGCAGTGAGTGGGGCCGGGTCGGTGGGCGGATGGGTCGAGTGGGCCGATGGGTCGGTGGGCCGATGGGTCGGGTGGGCCGATGGGTCGGGTTGGCGGATAAGTCGGGTTGGCGGATGGGTCGGTGGGGCGGCTTGGGCGGGTGGGTGGGCGGCTTGGGGTTGCACGTTCGGGCTGGGTTGCTGAGGGCGGTGAAGAACCCCGCATTTCGAGATCATGGAGAAATTGCGTGAAAAGGTGGGCGCTGGGCGGTTCATCGGGCCCACGACGTCTTGTGAGTGCGTCGTATCCTGGGCCTGTCGTACACAGCATATCACAGCATCCGACCCGCTGGGTCACCTCTTGCCAAGGGAGGAAGTGCAGAAGAGGGTTACGACCCCCCCCCAACACACACACACACACACACACACACACACACACACACACACTGGCAATTCGCACTGGGCCGACCGCGACGGGGATGGGAGGGGGTGGGACCGGACCACCCAATCCTATCGGTGGTGGACGGCCGGATCCGCTGCGTGCAGCCAGTAGACGTAGACTCGTGATGGATAGATAGCAGCGCGAGACGCTAGGGGGTAGGGATTGGGACTAGGGAAGCCCACTTCCGGGCACGATGGGGATCCGTGGGTGCCCGAGGAGGGTCGGGCCAGACCAGTGGGAGTTGGCAGCGAGCGGGACGTGTAGGCGAGGGCCGCTTGCGACGGGAAGGGGTGTACGACAGGGAAGCTTGCGTGGTGATGTGCTGCCTTGTGCAAACCATAGCCCCATCATGGAGCACCCGACTGCATACCCGGACCCAGCAAGGCCTGACGCGTGCGAGCCGCCTCGCTCTGGCTCAGCTGGGCAGGCAGGCCTGCCGGAGGGTGCAACCCTAGCTATTACGATTAGGTTGGGACGCGGGACCAGGCTAGTTTTACCGCACCAAGCAGGGGCGCGCCTCCGAAACGCGCCCTGGGTGCTGCAAGGACTTGAGGAGGTTGAACAGCGGACTGCGAGGCGCAGACCGCCCGGGATGGGCCTTCGCCCACTCCCTTGAGGGGGCACAGCGGTCACCGATCCTCGGGGATCGGGCACGCGCCCTAGGTTGAGAGCGAGGGGACAGAGGCCCCTTACGCCCCTTTCCCCCGTATCCGGGGGAAAGTGCTTCGGCGGTCTCCCGTATGGGGCGGGTTAGCGCCCCCGGCCAGTGTCGGCCCGGCAGATATGTAACGATTCACACACACACACACACACACACACACACACACGACGGGTGGGGTATATTAAATACGCATACGGGCAAACTATTGGGCGCCACTCGGCCCCTCGCATGTCACGCACTCCTGTTCTGCCTGCTTAAGTAACACACACACACACACACACACACACGTGCGAGCACTCACGTAGGACGGGCACACACGCGGGTAGCAGCAGCAGCCTCCGAGACCCGGTGCCGCTACGCCCATGATGTCGTTTGGCATTCCTCTGCCTGCCTGCCTGTTCAGCCGTTCTGGAGGATACTAACCAAACTCCCAAACCTAGTAGTGCTATTTTCTAGATTTTGTTTGAAGTCACGACGCCGTTTTGTGCCTTCGCACACCCAATCCAGGCTCGAGGTGGTCAAGCCGTCATACGAAAAGTACGGCATTGCAAACCAGCCGTACAGCCGTATTCACGCGGCGGTGGCATACAGTGACCTGGTGGGGCTAATGTTGAGCAGCTCGGCGGCGGCGGCGGCGGCCGCCGCAGCGGCTGGCCAACAGGCCCCGGCGGCGGCGGTGGCGCCGACGCCCCCACTCGCGACCGGCCAGGCGAAGCAGTAGCAGGCGGAGGCAATCCCCCTCTCTCTCCCTTCTCCTCCTGTCCCTCTTCCTCTTCCTTATACACACGACTGTGAAGCGGGCAGCGAAGCGGTCGTACAGCTGCATTCGCAAGAGCGGGGGTTTTTAGTGCGGCGGGCGGTTGGTGACAGTTGGCGGGACGGCTGTCAATCTGTCAGGAGCGGTGGCTCGTTGCGGGAAGTCGTTCTCGTAACTGACAACCACCAACCGCCTTTGTCGGGAGATGTAGGGCGGATGTGATTCGTGGAGAGCGGGGGCACTTCCTTGTAAGTAGGCTGAGGCAGAGCTGAATCGATTGCGGAGCGGACTTGGGGGGGTCCCAGTCCTGTTCGTCACATCTCTCGGAACCGGGTCTGACTCTGACCGGAGCAGCTACCCTTCCCTGCCCATCAAGGACGCCACCGAGGCACTCCTCTGTTGCGGAGGGGCGTCCCGTATCACTGTCCTGTTCGTGATTTATTAACAGGAGGTCAATCGCCGCTCACCGATGACCCGCTGCGGTCCACTGTGGTTCGAATCAATATTCACCCAGATTCCGCCGAAATCCAACGGCTTGGGGAACGCCTCCAGCCCGCCGAAATCCAACGGCTTGGGAAACGCCTCCAGCCCGCCGAAATCCAACGGCTTGGGAAACGCCTACAGCCCGCCGAAATCCAACGGCTTGGGAACGCCTACAGCCCGCCGAAATCCAACGGCTTGGAAACGCCTACAGCCCGCCGAAATCAAACGGCTTGGAAACGCCTACAGCCCGCCGAAATCCAACGGCTTGGGAAACGCCTACAGCCCGCCGAAATCCAACGGCTTGGGAAACGCCTACAGCCCGCCGAAATCCAACGGCTTGGGAAACGCCTACAGCCCGCCGAAATCCAACGGCTTGGGAAACGCCTACAGCCCGCCGAAATCCAACGGCTTGGGAAACGCCTACAGCCCGCCGAAATCCAACGGCTTGGGAAACGCCTACAGCCCGCCGAAATCCAACGGCTTGGGAAACGCCTACAGCCCGCCGAAATCCAACGGCTTGGGAAACGCCTCCAGCCCGCCGAAATCCAACGGCTTGGGAAACGCCTACAGCCCGCCGAAATCCAACGGCTTGGGAAACGCCTACAGCCCGCCGAAATCCAACAAACAAACAAACAAACAAACAAACAAACACGGTCGCACACATCCCGTAAATCTGCCCACACGATTGCGCCCTCATTATGCCGTCAGCGGTTTTCCTTGGATGGTGGTGGAGGGTTGAGACCCCGGGGGTGGGCCCGTGGAGGATCACAGGCAAGTGCAGGCGAGTGCAATGTGTGGCAATGCGGGCAGTCGCCGATTCACGGAGTGCGGGGTAGCCGTGGCACCGCAGGCACGCGCGAACTCCCCGAATCGTGTACGAAATGGTGTACGGCTTCGCATCTCTGATGAGTCAAGATCGTCAAGCATCAAGAAAGTAACACATCTGCCGCCCTCATCCACCGTTTACCCGCCAGTGACAACGGCCAGCCTGCACCTGCCACCCAGACTGTACCTTTCCCCGTCCGTTCCTCCGCCCACACACCACGCCTCCCAGCCATGCGTCCTGCCCTCCGTTCCCTGTTTACAACCCACTCACGCTTCCCAGCCTCCCCTTCATACGCCCAGCCGCCCAGCCATACGCCCGCCTGCGGACCAGTCGCACCCGTCATGCATTCAGCGCGCAGCGCGTGGCCCACACGGCG
Organism: Eudorina sp. 2006-703-Eu-15; assembly: GCA_003117195.1. NCBI lineage: Eukaryota > Viridiplantae > Chlorophyta > Chlorophyceae > Chlamydomonadales > Volvocaceae > Eudorina > Eudorina sp. 2006-703-Eu-15. Next base: position 280,751 of record BDSI01000098.1, on the reverse strand, counting down.
TCCGTCCTACAGTCGCGGCGTCCTACAGTCGCGGCGTCCTACAGTCACGACATCGGATCGCCCGGTATTGCACGCGGTAGGTAGCCCTGCAGGTAGGTAACAGCCGCCCTTGCAAACCGATTGCAAAAAAGACACCGCCGCGCGCTGGATGGCTGCAATCGCCAGCCCCTTCACCTCGGCGCCATGGGCCCACCAGGGCCCACCCAGCCCGCAGCTTTGAAAAGCCCGACTGGACGTCAACGGCCGATTCAAAGCTGAACTTGTCTTGATAACGCATGGTGGCGTTAGTTCTTTTAGGCAGTGTATGGTGAGGACGCCTCGGCTGTCGCCGGGGCTGTCACCGATGACCCGCGGGGTCCGCTGTAACATCCTAATAATACTAACGCATCAGTCCCGGACCGCAGCACTACAAGCAGGTGCAAACAGGCCGGAACACCTCTTTCTGTGAGAGCGCGCCGACGGCGCGAAATTATATCACGGCATGAAGGCCGGCAAACGCTAGATTCCCAGAAAATTCGAGAATCACAAAATTTATGAAGATGAATCCTGCCGAGGCGGGATGTAATACGGAAGTACGCCCAGCAGCCTCCCCCCGACCACTCCCCAGTCGCGAGTCGCTCGACGCGATTTGCAACAGGGCTCGCTCTGTCTCGCGCGCCCGCCGTACCTGCCGTACCTGCGGCAAATCGGCTGGGGCTTTAATCAAGAAGCCGCCTCAATTCCCTCAAAGGGCTTCTTCTTACCTTCCGTACCTCACGCGCCATGCATTCGCGCTGTCTCCAGCACGGCAAACAACTATAGAAACAAACTGAAACTTTAAAGAAAGCGACGGCAAACGACGAATAAATGAATCGCACGGCAAACAACGACCCCGCTTGCACCCACGGACACAAGCACACAACCCTTGATGGGACATCCCCTGACATCCAGTCCGTCGACACCAACGAGCAGCGAGCGCGGGACATCCTCCCCCCATAGATCCCCGACCCTGAGGACTTCAATACACGCGCACACACGCACACACGCACGCACGCACACGTGCACACGCCCTCACGCCGTCACACATACACGCGGATCCCAGTACCGTCCCCCAGTGCGCATGTAGATGTAGATGACGGTCATCAACTGGCATTTCGATGGGCCGTATTGCCCTCATCATTTTTGCCTTCTGATCCGAACCCCTAACTGCGTGGTAACTCCTAACTACCAACAACCAACTACTCCTGCTGCTGCAGCCCCTTCTGGGACTCCTGCCAGGCCAGCGTCGCGCGCCGACGGGGCGTGGCGTCATCGCCGGAGCCGCCGGAGCCCTTCGCAGCAACCGGCCCCCGCAGCGGGGCAGCAGCCACGGCGCGGGGCCCGGTGCGGATCGCGGGCGGCTGTCCCAAGTCGGTCCGCGGCTCCGAAACCAGCGTGCCCTCCGCAACAGCCTGCTGCTGCTGCTGCTGCTCTTCCACGGGGGGCACAGCGTCTCGGCCGGAGGCGGGCTTGACAGGCCCCGGACCGCCGCCGCCGCCGCTGCCGCCGCCGTCGCCATCCGCCGCTGCTGCAACCCGTGTCTGCTGGCGGTGCTTGCGCGCCACCACGAGCGCGACGGCCACGATGACTGCCGCCAGGAGCATAAGGCCCACGACCCCGCCGATCACACCGCCGACGACCGCACCCACGTTGAGGCCCGTACTTCCCCCGGATGAGGACGCCGACGTCGACGCCGCGGACTGCGCCACGAAGAACGTGTCCGCGGCGCTGACGTTGCACACCAGCCGGCCGGTCGTATTGTCGTACTTGGCGGGTACGGCAAAGCTGCCGTTCGCCAGGACGCCGGACACGGTGTTGGTGGAGGCGTTGTACGACATGCAGCCCGCGCGCTTCGCCGTGTCGTACGCTGCTGGTGCGGGGACGCTGACGGTGAAGTAGTAGGTGCCGGCGGTGAGAGCCGCTTGGGTGGCGGCTGCGGACGTGGAGGCTGGGTTCCATGTCAGGGCGACCAGGCCGGTTAGGAGCGAGGCGTTGGCGGGCAGGCCCGAGGAGACTGCCGTGGACAGCGCCGCCGCCGCCGACGGCATGTACTGCAGGTCCACGGTGTATCCCGACGCCGCCGCCGCGGCGGAGGCGGTCAGGACCAGCTGCACGTCCACGTTTGCGTCGTTGGCGGAGGAAGCCGCCGCCAGCAGCGCGCGGCGGCGGCGGCCAGAAGCCCCCGACGACGACGACGACGACGACGATGATGATGTACTGCTGCTGGAGGATGTGGAGACGGCCCTCGGTCCGGCGCTGAGGTTGACCGCAGCCGCCGCGGCAGCGGAAGAGGTGGGCAGCGCGGCCGCGGAGACGTAGATGCCGCCGTCGCCGGCCGCTAGATAGGGCCCGAGGGGGACCGCCTGGCGGCTGAGCGCGTTGCCGATGCGGTCCGCCACGGAGAGGAGGTCGGTCAGTCGTGACCAGGCGGTGGCGGTGGCGGTGGTGGAGGAGTCCAGGAGGGCGCGGGGCCCGCCTGAGGGGTCGTGCAGGATCGCACGCCGGGCGGTGGAGTTGACGGAGGAGGAGGTGGCGTTGGCGGTGGGCATGGAGGCGCCGAGGAGGCGGCAGAGCTGCGTCACGAAGCTGTTGAGGGTGGAGGAGTCGCCGCCGCTGCTGTCGATGCTGTCCAGCGTCTGCGCTGCGGACTTGACGGCGGTCAGGAAGGCCTCCTTGGCCTGGTCGGACAGGGACGCGGCGCTGGAGGCGAGGGAGGCCATGGCGGCGACGGCCTGGGGCGCCTGCAGGCAGGCATGGACGGAGGTTTTGAAGGTGTAAGGCCTTACTGGGAGCCATTACAGCAGTACAAACATGGATACCATTTATAGAAATTTGTTAAAATAATACATATGGTTTCCGTATTAAATGCTACTATAATACTATTTTATAAATAGTAATACTAAATATTATAAAATTGTAATACCACAACATAATATTATACTAGTAATGAACCGTAACGTATATTAGTATGCATGTTATAATATATTATTACATTATAATATTATTGTCGTGCACTCCGCCACCCGCGGCCCCCATGATCCCACCACCCCACTCGCCTGTTCCGCATCCTGCAGCGCTCCCCCGCTGAGCATCGCCTGCACCAGCGCCACACCCATCTTGCCCACAAGCTCCGAAACCGCCTGCGCATTGGCACTGCTGTTTCCGCCGCCGCCGCCACCATCATCACCACCGCCGCCGCTGCTCAGCGCCATCAGCGCAAGCTGCGCCATCTGGTTAGCCGCCTGCAGGAGGGATCTCTGGTCGTTGGCCTGCGAGTACGGCGGATCGAGTAGGGGCGTACGGCAGTATATGGGATAGTCACATAGTCTGTTTGCCAATACATGTCTTGAAGCCCATGCAATGACATGGGCACATGGCGTTTTAAGGCAAGAACGAGTCGAGGCACCAGCGGCCAATGTGCGCGGATATACCGAAACCGAATACATAAAAAACTTCTTCTGTGGTTTCAGAAGAGACCCACCCGACCCAAACCAAGCACCAAAATACTTGCCATAATAACCTGCAAATGACCAAACATACGTATTTTCCTTGCATCGCACCTGCAGCATGTCCGTGACATTGACTGACGCCATAGCAGCCGTTGCGTTGAACCCGGCGGCAGGCGCCGACACGGTCACGTTGACCCTGCCGCACGTCCTGGAGCCGTCCGCGTCAATGGCACAGCCGTACAACTGTACGGCGCCCTGCGGCAGGCCGACCAGCGTCGCCGACGTTGCCGTACCCACTTGCTGCACCAGGTTGACCAACACAGAACCACCACCGCCGCCGCCGCCGCTGAGAGACAGCGCCTGCCGTACACCGAATTCGTACCGGAGCTGCTGGCTGGAGTCCTGGCCCACGTCGGCCCAGCCGCGCGCGCGGAGCGTGAACGCGGCCGTGGGGAAGGTCGAGTCCAGGGAGGTGAGGGCGAAGCACGCGGCCGGGTCGGACGCATTGAGCGTGCAGTACGGCGCGGAGTTCAGCGGCACCGTGACCGTTGCGACGCCGGTGGCGGCGGCGGCGCTCGCCGTGGCGGCTGCGGCCAGGTTGGCGGTGATGGTGATGCTGCTCTGCGAGGAGGGCAGCGCCGATGCCGGGATAGTGAGCCGGAAGGCACCGTCGGGCAGGCCGGCGGAAGGGTCGGAGACGGCGGAGACGGCGGTCAGGGTCGACACCGCGGGCGCCTCGGCGCTGGACCAGCTGACGGTGACGGTTGCGGCGGTGGCTGCCGTATTGTACGGCGACGCCAGCTGGAGCAAGACCTGCGCAGAGGAAGACGTCAGCAGGGAACGGGGAGAGCGCCGGCATGTGGAGTTACGGCATGTGGAACCACACAGAACAGAGACAGCGCGGGCTTGCTGCTGGGGTCTTGCTTGCTGCTTTCCATGAATGAATGAACGTCACAGCGGACCCCGAAAAGGGATCAACTGTGTACACCATGGCAAGCCATCTACATAATGACCAGGTCCACGCGGCCATGATCATGGCACCCCGGATGAGCCCATGGCACACCCGGTATCTGTCGGCGGCATTGACAGAAACATCGGCGTACATACATTTGCGCGGTCGTCATTGCGTCACCCTTTGAGCTCTAGCTATTCCTGCGTCATCTAGTAACCCACCAACACCCCCAGACGCCCTCTTCATCGCCTGGCGCGCTGGACTCCTCTTTTCTGGCGGCTCAGTACTCCGATACTGACACCCTCACCACCTGACACCCTCACCACCTGACACCCTCACCACCTGACACCCTCACCACCTGACACCCTCACCACCTGACACCCTCACCACCTGACACCCTCACCACCTGACACCCAATGGCACGCACTCACAATCCCCTGACAACCCCCTGACGGGCCCCGCCCACCGACGCCTCCGCCCACCGTGAGGTTCTTGTCGGTGCTGTGCGGCGCGGCGCAGGCCGCCGCCGCGCACTGCCGCGAGAGGGCGCCCTGCGGGAAGGGGCTGGCGGCGGAGCGGGGCCGGAAGGTGACGGAGGCGGAGGCGTTGAGCGGCGACGCGCCCGGCGCCACCTCCTTGAACACCAGGACGGTGACGGTGTGCCACACGCCGCTGGCCAGCAGGCCCGACGGGATGCTCCACACGCCCGCGGTGGTGGTCTGGTCGCCTTGCGTCGAGGAGGAGAAGCACGGCGTGGGGTAGTCCTCGCGCCTGATGAGCCCGGCAGCGGGGTTGGGGGCGATCGACGGAGGCGCGAGGGAGGGGACGACGCAAAGCGTGCGGTCAGTTACGGTAAGGCCAGATGTTGTGCCCACGCGCCCCTTTCTGGCGATGATGCTGATTGATGGACCACCAGCATCGCATCATGTAACGTCAAGCAGTGGTACGGTAGGTGGACACAGCTGTATTTACCTACAGCAGGTTCAGATGACAGGGAAGGCCGGCCCATCAATCACTCCGTCCAGCCTTTTGTTTTCCAAATTCCAGGCGCCCCGCCCCTCCTGCCCCCTCCCACCTGCATTCCCAGCTGTATTTGAGCCGCCTCCCCTCCCTCCCACCACTCCAGGCTCCCCCTCTTCTCCCAACCCACCTGCACTCCCAGCTGTACTTGAGCGCCGCCTGGGGGCTGCTGGGCGCATCCGGGTCAGAGGACCTCCGGGCGTCAAGCAGCAGCGTGGTGTTGTCCAGCACGTCGCCCGCGGGGCCGCTCAGCGCCGCCTGGGGCGAGGCGCCGGTAGCGACCACCACCACTTCCGCGGACCCGGCGGCGGTGCTGCCGCTGTAGGTGGCGGTGACGCGCAGCGTGATGGTCTGGCCGTGTGTGGCGGCCAGGGGGGCCTTGACCACCAGCTGCTGCTGCTGCTGCTGGGCCGCCGCTGAGGGCAGCCCCGACCAGTTGGAGGGAGAGGTCCAGAGCCAACTCACACTGCGGCCTGAGGGTGGGAGGGAGGGCGGGAGGGAGGGCGGGAGGGAGGGAGATTTTGTTTCGACAAGCAAGAGGAGGTGTGCTGGACATACCGGTACACAACTACACACAGTCCGCCCGAGGGCCCCCCGGTGGGCCCTTTGTCCTGGGACAGGCACACCCTGGCCAGGCAAGAAAAGGCCAGGCAAGGCAGGGCATGCCCCAGATGGCATCGTTCGCATCGTTCGCATCCATCCATCCACGACTGATATGTGCGATGTCCCATACATACTTCCATGCGTCTCTCGCCCGTGGTTTGTGGCAGCCACGCACGTTACGGTACACGGCACACAACAGGCAAGGCGCCACCGCGTGCCACAACGCGCCTCCACGCGTCGGGCGTTCGCTCCGCTCCCACTCAGCACTCAGTCCTCACCCTTGCACACCCCGCCCACGGCCTCGGCGGACAGCCTCAGCCCCGAGCTGATCCGGGCGGTCTGCACCGGTGGCCCCGAGATGGCGACGGTGGGCGCCGGGTTGGTGGCCAGGACGGTAAAGCTGGTGGCGGCGGAGTCCGAGGTGCCCAGCCAGGACACCACCGTGACCTGCGGGGCGGGGAGGGAGGGCGCCGAGGGAGGGAGGGCGCCGAGGGAGGGAGGGCGCCGCGGGAGGGAGGGCGCCGAGGGAGGGAGGGAGGGCGCCGAGGGAGGGAGGGAGGGCGCGGAGGGAGGGAGGGAGGGCGCCGAGGGAGGGAGGGGGGTCAGGCAGATGGTGAGGGAGGGAGGGCGGGAGCAGATGGGGACAGGGTGGAGGGCGGGGGCAGGTCGGGCAGATGGGGACAGGCACACGGGGAGGCAGCATCGCAGGCGGGCAGCCAGAGGGCTAGGAGGCGGCGAGGCAGGGAGGAATATGGTACGGTACGGTACGGCGCAAGAGACAGCATCGCGGGCGGGCAGTACGATGGCCGCGCGGTGTGCGCATGGAGAGGCCTAGACCGGGACGTACGAGAGGAGCTGAGGGATCAGGGACGTACGGTAACGTGCTCTGCACGTTCATTGCCGTACCGTACCTGCACGGTGTACGTCACCGACGCCTCCAGCGCCGCCACCTCCGCCGAGGTGAGGCTCAGAGTCAGTCGGTCACTGACGATCGTCTTGGAGTTCGCCCGAGCAATCGCCGCCTGAAGCGCTGCCTGGGCGGCGCTGCTGTCCGTCGCCGCCGCCGTCGCCGTCGCCGACGCCGCCGTCGGTGTCGTCGCCACGAGCTCCCAGACCACGCCCGCAAATGCGGTACGGCCGGAGGGGTCGTACGACTGGGACGCGTCGAAGGTGGTGGCGGGCTTGAGCACCGCCGCCGCCATCAGTGAGGAGCCCGCGGTTTCGCAGGAGCTCTGGGAGAGGGTCGAGGGGCCGCTGACCGCCGCGACGGGGGACACGCAGCCTGAGCACGGGTACACCTGCAACCAAACACCAACGGAAATAACAGAATGTCGTTGGCACCGTACCCACATGGACCGCACGGCGCGCCACACGATACACAGCCCTCAGGACATACTAGCGCCTCGGGGGCAGGAGAGCGGAGAGGATGGGTCCGTACCGGCAACGATGGATGTATGGATCAGAGCAGAGACGCTCCACATCAGCTGAACGAACAAAAGCCAAAAGCCAAATAAACATGGCAACAGCCGTATCACAAGCAACAGCCGGCCGTGCCACCCCCACGCATTTAACCCACCCAGCCGCGGGGGGCCCCGCCCGCCCGCCCGCCCGCCCGCCCGCCCGCCCGCCCCCTCACGCACCGTGACGCTGCCGGTGAAGGCGCGGGAGGCGTTGAAGGCGCTCACCAACACCGACCCGCTGGACAGCAGCGTCAGAGTCTCGTCCCGAGCCTGCAAGCCAGGAAGAGGCAGGAAAGGCACAGCACCGGAGACCGGACACGCACGGCTCGCCGGTCAACATGCGCTCTGCAGCCGGCACGGTCCCACGCGCCGTACACCGCGTACGGCGCATGTACGCAAGTTGGCTGGTTCCCCAGATACGGTACCTTTCGATCAGATGTACCGAGTTACGGTACGACAGTGGGCCTCAGTAGGCCAGTACGTAGCGCTACTGTACATGTCGTACTGCACGCATGTGTGTGCAGGTTCGTACCCCAGACCGTTGGACGGTTGGACGACACCTGGCAGCTGCCTACCTGCAGCGTCGCGTTGGCGGCCAGGCTGGCGATCAGCACCGGGTACCCGTCCAGGCTGTCGGTGCTGCACAGCGCCGCCCCGCCGCCGCCCAGCCGCGCCGCGGACGCCGCCTCGAAGACCCGGCCGCAGGGCACGGCCCGCAGCGGCGCCGCGGCGGCCGTCAGCCCCACCACCACGACCTGCCCGTCGTCAGACAGCCGGGCGCCGCTGAGGCCCAGGGTGCGGGGCAGGCACAGCGCCGCGCAGGACACCTGCCATGTCGTACACATGTCGCACAAATATCGTGTACATGTATCATACAAACGTCGTACAAAGTCGTATAAACCGTTATAGATGTGGAGGTCAGCGCAGGAAGCGATCCTCATCAGTTGGCAGGGCACGCAGCGATACTGCTGGAGGGTGAAAGGGTACCATCTATCGTGGGCTGGTCAGCAGGTGGCGGATAACGGACGGGGAAGGGGCGCAACAGCAGACAGTTTACCGTATGCAGTGTATGGTGAGGAAGCTTCGGCAGTCGCCGATGGCTGTCACCGATGACCCGCGGGGTCCGCTGTAACACCCACCATAATACGGAAATAAACAGCCGAAAGTCGCTGCGCGCAACCCTGGAGTGCCACCCTGGAGTCCCACCCTGGAGTCCCACCGCACCTGCACCAGGGACTGCGTCGTCGGGTTGCACGAGTACCGCTTGCAGCTGGGAACCGCCGTACACACGGTGTCATCGTCACATGGGCCTGATGCCGTTGCGGAAAGCGAGCAATCCACCACGCCCGCGTTCAGCAGCGCCAAACTCGCGAGCGTGCTCGTCCTGTTGCAGTACGGGATCACCGCCTCCGGTGGGGCGGGCGAGGGTCGCGGAGGCGGTGGCGGGCTGCTGGGGGACGGGCTGGGAGGCGGGCTGGGTGGTGGGCTGGGGGATGCGGTTGGAGGGGGCGGGCTGGGAGGTGGACTGGAAGATGAGCTGGGTGGCAAAGTCAGGCCCGCGCAGACGCAGCTCTGGTTGCCCGGCGGCGGAGGCAGCGTCGTGATGCTCGTACAAACGTCCAACGGGTACGACACCGTTGGTACGGCGGGCAACGGCTCGGAACCGTTACCCGTGGTCGGTAGCGGCCACGGGCTGGACTGCGCCGTACAGTCCTCCACCGGTTTGAACACCGACCAGGACCAGTTGCCGACGTTGCTCGTCCGGTAGGCACGGCACCCGTCGCTGTCGATGGTGCAGGATGGGTCGGTCGTTGGGCGGAGGATGCTCCAGGAGGGGAAAGGGTCGCAGGCGGGCGCGGGGGCGGGCGGCGCGGGCTGCAGGCGTGTGGAGGCCATGTAGTCCGCCAGTCGAGTGACCTCGGGGATCGGTTCGCACATGACGTTTCGGAATCGCAATGATGACGGTGGCGAGGCGGACGACGAGGAAGACGAGGAAGACGGGGAAGACGAGGAAGAAGAGGAAGAAGAGGAAGAAGAGGATGATGTGGCGTTGCAGACGCAGTCGCCCCAGTCGCCTGTGGGCGGGGGGATGGGCCGGCGGTGCGGCGAAAAAAGAGGGTGCGATTCGGGCGGGTTGGGCTGGGAGCAGCCTCCGAGAAGGGTTATTGGGCGATCCGGTTGTCAGGGCGGGGGAGGGCGGTTTATCTTTACACATCGGGCGGAACGTATTTGCAGGCACTGCTGACCCGCCGTGGATGACCCTTTGGGTTCGTTGCAACGCCAAACCCGACAACGGCAGAATCTGGGGGTGTGGTACGGCGATTCGATGCCGATGCAGCGATGCACAAATCATTAGGTCAGAAAGGCCTGTCTGTGAGATGTATTCGGGCGGTTGAGCGAACTTTTTATATAGTGTTAAGCATAAATATACTACAAATACATTTTCAGGCAACAAGGTTATGCGGGGAGCGCGCGCGCCTCGCAGTCGCTTCGCAAGAGCTACCAAGGCATTACGTACTTACGCCATCAGCTTACGCAACGTGCTTTTGCATCACACAATTATGATAACGGGTTTGCGTTTTGCACATGTATTCGCACTGAGCAAGTTTCCTCTGCTAACAGGCCGCTCTGATAACCGTCCTTCGTTTACTAAAACCAAACATTACCTAAAACCCATCGTTGCGTGTTAACTTATGTTTCAGAAATCTTCACCAAAAACAAATTTTTCCTTATTTTGTGATAGATTGTTATTCGCCGAGTAGGAATCAGCCTGCAGTAATTGCTTTTTCACCTCGCTCGCAATTAGCTGGCCGACACTCAAGTACCGAAGGAGACAGTGAAATTCCTGTTAGAGACTTTTACAGGAACAGCGAAAGCCGTCGCGCCCAGCTTCAGGCCAGCTTCAAAGTTCCGCATTCTCGCGCTGCCGCACAGTGCTGTCAGCCGCTTGAGACCCCTGACCAAGGCGCCCCTTGTCCTTTTTAAGTTGGAACACATATGTATCAAACCGGTGTACAAGCAATTTGTTTGGAAAAAAAATGGCACCCGGGGCTACACCCCTCGAATGAGCGCCCGCCTTCCACTCGGCTTGACGGCTGCTGTCGTACCTGTGCTGTACTGCACCCCCGGCGAAATGTCGAAGGGCTCCGAGTAGTTTGTGGTGATGCCGTCAGTGAAGCGCAGGAAGAAGCGCGGCAGGCGCCGGCCGGCAGCAATGGTCGCGTTCAGGGCAGCCTGCACCGCCGCAGCCAGCTTCCCATCCTCTGCCGGCAGCGGCACGTATGTGTTCAGCTCGCCGGGGGTGGTGGGCTTTGGCAGCACCGCCACCGCCTGTGAGCTGTTCTTCTGCTGCTCCTGCTGCGTGGCGCCCGAGGGCGGACTGGAGGCGCAGTCGGACCCGTACCTGAGGGCGGGCGGGGCAGGGCAGGGCAGGGCACCATGATGACGCCATGATATAACGTCATGATATGAGTCATGATATGACGTCATGCTATGATATGAGGTCATGATATGAGGTCATGATATGAGGTCATGATATGACGTCATCACGGCGCACTCATGCAAGCACATGCAGGCAGGCATGAAGGATCGACGGCCCTTCATCCATCCATCCATCCATCCATCCATCCATCCATCCATCCATCCATCCATCCATCCATCCATCCCATCCATCCATCCATCCATCCATCCATCCATCCATCCATCCATCCATCCATCCATCCATCCATCCATCCATCCATCCATCCATCCATCCATCCATCCATCCATCCATCCATCCCATCCATCCATCCATCCATCCATCCATCCATCCATCCATCCATCCATCCATCCATCCATCCATCCATCCCCATCCATCCATCCATCCATCCCATCCATCCATCCATCCATCCATCCATCCATCCATCCATCCATCCATCCATCCATCCCCATCCATCCATCCATCCATCCATCCATCCATCCATCCATCCATCCATCCATCCATCCATCCATCCATCCATCCATCCATCCATCCATCCATCCATCCCATCCATCCATCCATCCATCCATCCATCCATCCATCCATCCATCCATCCATCCATCCATCCATCCATCCATCCATCCATCCATCCATCCCATCCATCCATCCATCCATCCATCCATCCATCCATCCATCCATCCCCATCCATCCATCCATCCATCCATCCATCCATCCATCCATCCATCCATCCATCCATCCATCCATCCATCCATCCATCCATCCATCATCCATCCATCCATCCATCCATCCATCCATCCATCCATCCATCCATCCATCCATCCATCCATCCATCCCCATCCATCCATCCATCCATCCATCCATCCCCCCCCCCCCCCCCCCCCCCCCCCCCCCCCCCCCCCCCCCCCCCCCCCCCCCCCCCCCATCCATCCATCCATCCATCCATCCATCCATCCATCCATCCATCCATCCATCCATCCATCCATCCATCCATCCATCCATCCATCCATCCATCCATCCATCCATCCCCCCCCCCCCCCCCCCCATCCATCCATCCCCATCCATCCATCCATCCATCCCCCCCCCCCCCCCCCCCCCCCCCCCCCCATCCATCCATCCCATCCATCCATCCATCCATCCATCCATCCATCCATCCATCCATCCATCCATCCATCCATCCATCCATCCATCCATCCATCCATCCATCCATCCATCCATCCATCCATCCATCAGGGTCCATCAGGGTCCATCAGGGTCCATCAGGGTCCATCAGGGACGAGACGATCGACTGCCAGCAGGGCCCCGAGTACCGTACCACCGTACCACGATACCACCGTACCACCGTACACCGTACGTGTACTACCATCCATGCAACCAACCGACTGGCTGGTCGTGAGGACGCAACATGTTTTCTGTCCTTGTCCGAAGCATGGATGTGACGCAAAGGGTTCGCACGAGGCCGCTCGCTCTGCTCGCCCGCTGCATTAAGCGACACCGACTCACCAGAGCGTGATCTGGTAGCTGGACGGCACCACACCGGCCGGCCAGCCCACGGTCGACCAACGGATGGACACGTTGGTTCCCTGCGACGTGCGAGGATACGGTAGCACACCATGCAAGGAAGGTTTATATATATTCATTTATTTATGGTTGGCATGCAGACCACTTCTTGATACCTTCACAGCATGTTCACTGCACTTGTGAAGCTGGCTGTCGCCGTTGGCTGTCACCGATGACACGCGGAGTCCGCTGTAACACCCTTCGTAATATTAGAACATCGTTAGTTCGTTTATGTAACGCTGTGTCACATAAAGAGCGGGGCCAGCGGTAAGGGGGTGCATTCACGGCGGAGGGCCTACACACATACAGACATGCTCAGTCGTCGGTATTTCGCGATCAGGTTGGCGTGGAGATGTGCAGCTGCGAAGCGCGAAAGTTGAGCGGGACGTCAATGGCAATCCCAGCAATCCCCGTTGTGGACATGTCCACACCGGCAAGTACATTGGTCGCCCGCCATGCTCACCATGACAATCACGGCGCCTGCCGCAGGGGTGAACACCGCCGGAGGCCCGGCCAGCACGCCCTCGCCCAGCGTCACTCCGCCGCCGCCGGCGGTGCCCGAGATCCCGGCCCCGGGCCCGCCCGCGCCCTCGAGGCTCATGCACAGCGGCCGCCGGAGCGACGGCGGCGCGGTCCCGTTACCCGTGGTGGCGTTCGCGGTGGCCGTGCCGTTGGCCATCATGGGCGCGGAAACATTCTGAGGGTGCGCGTCGTCGGGGCAAGCGGGGGCGGGCCGGGAACGTTGCATGGGGATACGGGGGAATGGAAAGATGGGGCCAAACTGGGTATCGCTTCGTCACCCCTTAGCTTTTGTGTCTTGCCCTCAAACAGTCAAACTTCCAGCCCTCAAGACGTCGTCGTCTCAATGCGCGCCGTAGCACGTTCGTCAGCGAGAGCCACGCGCTGTCTCACCAGCTTGTCGAGCCAGTCCATGAGCGCTCGGTACTTGGGGGCATCGGGCAGCGGCTGAGCGGTGTACTCCTGAGGGAGTGGGGGAGCGCGTGGCCGTAGATGGGTTGGCGGATGCATGTATGGGAGGACGGGTGGGGACTTGACGGGGGGGAGGAGACGTGCACGTGTGGGGCGGTAGATATGCTGTTACGAGTATTTCAGGCACTAGGAAAGTCAAAAGTTAGTTTATGAAATGAATCGTACGTAAGTAAACGTCACGCAGCGAAGAATAATCGCATTTAAGGGAATCCGATGCGGCCATGACATTGCACACTGCTTTCTCTTACTTATTTAGGATGTTACAGCGGACGCCGCGGGTCATCGGTTTCAAACCTCCCTGGTCCCTACCTGCCTTATGTCGTCGTGTGCCCCGCACTCACCTGCAGACCCCAGCTGCCGTACTGTGTGAACGTGCCCGTGGTGACGAACTGCATGTACGGCCGGCCCTCGCCGATCAGACCCGCGCGTCGCGTCGCCTCCAAGTACGAGCCGTACAGGTCGTACATCGCCGGGTGTCGGTTGACCTGGATGAACTTGGCCGCCAGGCCCGTCGTCGCGCGGCCGTTCGAGATCGCCGACGACTCGACGATCGACGGGCCCGCCTCGTACGTGATGAGCGGGATGCCGTACTTGGACGCCGCCGTCACGAGCGCCGAGAAGTCCGCCTCGGCGGCCGGCAGAGAGGCGTTGCACTTGGCGACCATCTGGTCCACGGAGAGGAGCATGTCCGCGGGGCCGTTGCCGCCCAGACCGCAGCCCCAGTAGGCCGTGACGCCGTAGAAGTCGGGCTGCAAACGGGCGGAAGCATCGGCGGATGCATGGGCGGCATGCATGTTTGGATCTTGGATGGGACTCAACGAGCACTCACGGTGGGCGCGAATGGGACGGCCGCCGCGCAACCGTGGCCGCGCCAGGTCGGCGGGTGGCAATGTGCGCTTGCCCGAACCCGATTCGGTCACAAACAAACTCGGTTCCAGATACGCCATACTAGGTTCTCAGCCCGCCTCCACCTCCATCCCGCCGCATCGTACCATCGCAATCGTCGAGTTGAGACCCATCTTGCCCAGGTCCGCTGCGCTGAGGTTCCTGAGGATGCCGATGCCCCAGCCCAGCGACTCCCTGATCGTCACCGCGCCGCAGCCGGTGTTGTTGGTGCCGCACAGGAAGGTCCAGCCACCCAGAACCACTTTGACGCGCGCCGCGCCGCCGCCCGGCGCCGAGGCGAACACGGTCCGGAAGATGGTGGCAAGTTGGGCGGTGCGGAGGAAGTGGTAGCGATAGGAGGCGATCAGGGGGTCGGAGGACAGGTTGAGGGCCACGCCGCGGGCGCGGGCGTACTTGGCCTGAGCGAAGAGGCCGTTCCACACCTGCGTGTAAAGGCGTGCGCGTGCGTGTTGAGGAGGCGCAGGGGGTCGCACGAGTCAGTGATACATGCGTGTGCGATGGATATTCCTGTGCATGTATGGGTGCGGTGGACATTCCGGGACACTCCGGGAGACCCGAGGCCGGGGGGCCCAGACCCGAGGACCCGAGGCCGGGGGGCCCAGACCCGCGGACCCGAGGACCGGAGAGAGCATCCCACCAGTCCCCCACGGACGAAGAACCGCCAGTCCTCGCCGCAGCTACATACCTCGTTCGAGTGCTCGATGTACACGTTGACGTCCGGGCGGAGGGAGTCCCTCATCAGCGTGGCCATGGCCGTCACGTAGGCGTCGTCCGCCAGGTGGTGCACGTTGACCCACGGGTCGGAGCCCAGCATGTTGCAAAGCTGCACAGCGTGCTCCAGCGCAATGCCGCCGGGGCCCGCCTGCACAGACACGCATAGACACACACACACACACACACATACACACACACGCGCGTAACAGCACACAAGGTTAAGATGTTGTTAAGATGTCACTGGTTCGGGTCGGGCGGGTTTCTCGGGTCTGGGCCCCCAGCCACCCACATCGCAGGTCGATCCTCCTGCTAGACACACGCGGCAAGCAAGTATATTGATCAGTGTGGTTAGGGTCGGGCGGGTTCCTCTTTAGGGGCAACACGTGTCCGGCACCCAGCCACCCACATCGCCACCCCCTCAACCACCCACCTGCGTGTCTGCGTCGGGTTTCCTGCGGGCCGCCCAGCCCGTCGTGTTGCCCGCCACCACCGCCGACCAGGCTTTGTCGCTGTTGGTGTCCATCCACCCCATGAAGCGAAGCATCCGGTATCGGGCGACGCTCTGAAAGGAAACGGCGGACAGGTTGGTGGGTGGGTGGATAGGTGGGTTGGCGGGTGGGTGGTTGGGACGGCGGGTGGGTGGGCACAGGCAGGCGCCGGCAAGGCGGCAACGAGGCGCCAGCAGAGGCCCCCCAAATACGCACCTGCCCGACACCCGCCCTGCCGCGGCATGGCAAGGAGCCTGGTGCGGGCCGCGCCCCTCGGCGCCCCGCCACGGCCCCGCCGAGCCCGCCCGGGCAGAATCGCATGAAAACGGCGCCCCTCCCCGCTCCGCCCCGCCCCGGCCCCGCCCCGGTCCCGGCCTGGCCCGAGCGCACGCACCTTGAGGAACCAGGGGTGGAAGGTCGTCCGGCCGACGCGGCCCTCCCAGGCGCCGCCCGCGCCCGCACCGCCCGCGGAGCCCGCCGGGCCCTCCGCGGTGGGCACGATGCGGATGTTGCGCAGCGGGTTGGCGGGGTTGGTGGCCTGGAGGACCAGGTGAATGCCGTTGTCGCCGCAGTAGCTGGAGCCGGTGGCGGCGCAAACCAGGTCGGCGGTGGGGCGGAAGATGATCTCCATCCGGTTCTTGGCCCTGAAGGCGGGGTCGCGAAGCGACGTACGAGCGAAGGATTGATTCATGTGTACATCTATTCTGTGCGGAGCTTCATGTAAAACTTTAAATTCAATCGTCGACCACAAAGGTATGATTTAAGATAATAGTCTGTGGCTGTCAACCTGGGGTTTCAAAACAGCCGCACCTTAACTTTCGACACTCTCTCAAATGCAGGGGCGGAGATAGTGCAGGGTCCCATCACCAAGCCCACACCAAGCCCCGCCCACACACATAAAGCCTAGTCCCATGGGCCCGCAGGACCCCTAACCCACAGGCCCCAGCAGCCTCCCCACCACCACCACCGCCACACACACACACTCACACTCACACACCACGTGGCCCCACGGCATGCGTACATTTATGCGTGTATTTCACTCACCTGCTGGAGACGCTGGCATCGAATCCGAAATCCAGCCTGCCGTCACCGTCGTACAGTACGACATACCGTCCCGGCCACGTGTGCAGCAGTTGGTCACGCTGCAGCAGCTTGTGCGCCACGGTGTTGGGGGGCAGGCGGGCGGGGTAGCCGTCGGGTCGCAGCTCCAGGGGAACGCCGGTGTCCCATGGGTTCTCCAGAGACCTGCCGTACATGCACGCAGAGTGTGTGTTATAAAAAAACTGATCCGCAGAGTGCGTGTGTGTGTGTGTGCAAAAGATAACTGTGTATGTGTGTGGTATATGTATGTGTGTTCACCCAGGCAAGCAGGCTTGGTGCGCAGTAGCGCGCGCGCGCGTTTTGCTTTACTCGTCGGTGTAAGCGGGCACGAGCAACCCCGCGCGCGCACGCGGGTGCGAGATGCGCACTCCACTGATGCGGTATGCGGGCACGCACTCCGTCGGTGCGGGCACGTACTGGCTCACCTACCGTCACAGCTCCTGCGCACACTTTCACATTCGGTCATGGCGCCCGCGCGTGCAAGTGGAAGGCGTCGCACCAGAAAGCGCAGATGCAAGTCGCACGGCCGGCTTCTCGTGTACACAACTAATCAAGGGCGTTCAGCGCACAGGGTTCAGTAACGTTTCTTTTGTACATAGCAACCGCAGCAACCGCAGCAACCCCAGCTCACGGGCCCCCTTCCCCCGAATTTCCATCTTGCAGGGCAGCAACGGACGTACGTGTCGGGCGCGTTGGCAGTCATCCAGGTACTGCCCGACTTCATCACGTCGATCCACATCCATTCCGTACTGTAGTACGACGTGCCGGGCAGGTTGGCGCCCACCAGCGACCCACGGTTCAGCTGCGGTACGACATCGACTCGAGGCGCGGCGGCGGTCAGGTTGCAGGCCGGGCCGCCGTACCCCGCCCAGCACCGACAGGCGCCGTGGAAGCACGTGCCGTACACGCAGGTCTCGTTGCAGCCGCACTCGCCGGGCCCTATGCAGGTTGTCGTACCCGGGGCGCAGCCCGCGCAGTCCCACTGGTCGCATTTGCCGCTGGGGCCCTTCTTCCAGCCCACGTCGCAGATGCACGTGTTGGTGCTGTTGTCGGCGCAGCGGCCGTGGCCACCGCAGCCGCAATCCGTGGAGCAGTCGGCTCCGCGGTAGCCGGGGTAGCAGGCGCAGATGCCCTGGTCAATGCACTCGCCTGCACCGAAAATGAAATGAAATGGATTAAAATAAATCGAAACGGGATGAAATGACTTTGGGCAAGGAGAGGGTTCAGTGCAACGGAAGGAAGGGCAAACGGAGAATGAAATTGTTCCTGTAGCGCAAAAGGAGGGCAATGGGATGATGTCGATCAATCCTTTCGTCACGCCTGCGGGAGGGCACCAGTGATGGGGCTCTGGCCATCGGCATGCCTGGAGGAAGATCAGAAACCAAAACCGAAACTGAAACCGAAACCGAAACCAAAACCGAAACCCAAACTCTGCCGCGGTCGTCCTCGGCTGGCCTTGGTCCCACATGACGCATAACGGAGCACAACGGCAAGACTGGCGAGGGGGGGGGGGGT
>BDSI01000098.1:235000-257500 GCA_003117195.1 Eudorina sp. 2006-703-Eu-15 | reverse complement strand
GTAAGGTTGGTGTCCCGGTTCGCGTTCCAGGATCCAAAGTACGGCGCGATGGCGAGCGCGTCGATGTCCCTGGAGGCGTTGCCGCAGGACAGCAGCTTGTCGCTGGTGATGCTCCAGACCGTCTGCCCCGAAACCACAACCACCACCCGGCCGGCGGCCTGGCTGCCCCACGCCGCCTTCCAGATCTTGCTGATGTTGGCGGTGCGCTGGGCCACGAAGCACAGGCGAGCCTCGTTCGTGGCGCCGCCTGCGGCCGCCAAAGGGGCACCAATACCAACACAATACTGAGTTGATATCACGGAAATTGGGCAAGACCCCGGGTGGATTGATCGACAAGCGGGCAGGGGCGCCGCCTGCGGGGTGCGGGCGGCATCGCGCGAAGGTTGAAAGACGACCCGGGAATGGAAGACGACCCGGGAATGGAAGACGACCAGGCAGGGGAACCGTTAGCAAGTACGGAACCAGCAGCGCTGGATGACGTGTACCTCGTGTTTGTTTGTGGACCCAACCGGTGGAGCAAATCCCCTGTCGTGCTGTTCCGACTTCCCAGCGTACGGGGGTAAGTTGCTTATGAGGTGTTCCTCCTATCCGATCCAGCTCCGAAGTAAGGCCGTCGTGCTCAACCCTCCACAAACCCCGATGGGCTGCCCGCTCGCTCGCCACTGCCGACGTAACCCCCAACTCCCAACGCCCAACTAACCCCCAACGCCCAACTCCCAACGGTCTCACCAGCCCACTTGTCGCCCTGCTCCGTGAGGTTCATGGACAGCCCCATGGACTGCGCGTAGCGGCCTCCAGGGAAGCCGGTGTGCCACAGCTCATTGCCGTACTCGACGTACACCTTGAGGTCGGGGCGCAGCCCGTCGCGGACCGCGGCGGCGAACTGCGCGACGTAGTCGTCGGAGGCCGCGAAGGGCATGTTGAACCAGGCGTCGGCGCCAATCATGTTGACCAGCTTGAGCATCCACTCCAGCGGCACGCCGCCCAGGTTGTGGGCGAAGGAGCTGCGCATACATGCATGCGGCGCGTCCGGGGGGGGCGGGGGGTCCGCAAAGGTAGGCATGAAAGGCAGGTCGATGGAATGAAGATGATATGATCTTAGTTTTAGTCGTCGCCTCGATACCGATTCGCACCGACCGAAGCTTATGCAGTCTTGACCCAAATGTCGAAACCTCCAATATCGTCAAAACCTGGCCCGTGGGTTGCCTTTGTAGGCAGTTGCCTATGTAGGCAGTTGGCTGGCTGGCTGGCTGGCTGGCTGGCTGGCTGGCTGGCGAGTTGGCTCGTCGTCCTTTGTCCAGTCACCCCATTGGGACTTCTTCGGTCAACGAGGCCCCGTCGTCCATCCAAGGTCGGTGCCGACCCCGCACCCCCGCCCGGCCCGGGCTTGTTTTTCGCACTTGAACGTACTCAAATCGATCCCCCACATTTCGCCGTGCGCAAGCAAGGCCCCCTTCCAAGCAAGCGCCGTCCATCCCTGCTGCCCCCAAGTCGCCCGCATCACCCACATCACCCACATCACCCACATCACGCATAGACAGCACCCGCCGCAATCACCCACATGTCCTCCACCCGCGGGCGCTGGTCCCACTCCACCGGCAGGGCGTCCGCGTTGCTCTGCATCCAGTCCATGAAGCGGATGAGTCCGAAGGGGCGCAGGAAGGCCAGGAAGGCGGGGTGGAAGGGCTGGTCGCCCCACACGGCGGCCTGCTCGTAGCCGGGCATGATGACCCGGATGTTGCGGATGGGGTCCGATGGGTCGGTTCGCTCTACCATGATGAGCAAGCCTGCCATCGGCGGGTTGCGGCATGGGTGCAGACGCAGTCAGTCAGCGGGGACGGTTAGGAGCGGGGCACGCACGGGCGAAGCATATACTTGGCATCTGCACGGGCTGGTCATGGGTACGTTATGGACGGGTGGATTGCATTACCGTTTTACCGGACGCAACAGGTGCGCAGCACAGCACTCCGCAGAGACAACAACAAAGCACTCCGCCGCTTCACCCATCACGCACGCGACGAGTCCGGGATCCCGCCGAGTGATCGCAGGACGTACGCACTGAGCGCAGCACCGCATGGGTAATGCCGGCGGCAGGCCGAGCTCACCGTTGTTGAAGTCGGTGGATGGTGTGAACAAGACCCGGACGTGGCCGGCCTCCACGAACTCGATCTCCTTCACATCCAGGCTGAAGTCCAGGGTGCCCTTGCCGTCGTACAGGATTGTGTGCACGCCTGCTCGGTAGGTACACCGAGGCGTCAGCGGGCCAGGAAGGAACCGGGGGGGACCAGGAAGGCGAGCAACCTCGATCGCGACCCGCGCGGCCAACAACCCGGACCAGCAGCTTGCAGTCTCCCGCGCACGCCGGCTTACCGTATTTGGGACCGCCGTTGCGCCGACCGGGAGATTTGATCCGCAAGAAACAAACGCACCGTGCGACTTTATCAACAGCAGCCGTATCCATGCTTGACCCTACCCCACCCGACCCTACCTGGTCCATATCCCCAATGCAGGCAAGGGTTTTACCGCAGCAATGCGCTGGTGCCAGCAGCCCCCAGCAGCCCCAACGGTGCCTGTCGGGCTGCACGGGCCCTAGCCCTAGCAACCAACCGTGTTCGCCCTTGCTGATGACCCATGGGTCGTAACCCCGCACCCACCTGAAGGTGCATGCGCCTGCAGGTCCCTCTCCACCAGCGTCGAGGCTTTCTGGTACGGCGCGAGTACGGCAGGGTAGCCCACAGCTGTACGGCCCCCTGGCCCGTCCGTGCGGGTGATGAGGGTGATGTTCTGCCCCGTGCTCCAGCCATACCCTGCAGGACGGACGGACGGACGGACAGACAGACACAGGTACGGCATGACACGCTGCTGCTAGTCGCGGTGATACGGTACGGCACAGTACGGCAGGGGGTTTCGCTCTATCAGTCAGGCATGCATGCACACTACTGCCCCGACCGCCCGGCATTCTAAACACACATACGCGCATCCCTAACCGCTGTTCCGTTAACCAACAATCGAATCTTTAACCGTCGCCGCACAGCGCTGCGCTGCCTCCGCCCACCTCGCCACGGCGCTGCGCTGCCTCCGCCACATACCCCGAGCAGGTGCATCAAGCGGGTAATTGACTTGAGGGCTTTGCTGTCTGCTACGTCTAGGGTTTAGGTCTGCTGAGTTCATTGGCCTCGATAGCGGTGCTGAGCACGTAGATCTTCAACACGCTCGTAGCCATGATATTACTCCAATCAACCCCCTCCTCTCCTCCTCGGGGCCCACCGATACACAGTTTCCCGCCCACCTGGCAGATGGGTCTGCGGGATCCACGCCCGCGACGCCTTGAAGATGTCCACAAACGACCAGGTGCGGGACCAGTCCGCGATGCCCTCCAGGTTGACTCCCACCCGAGGGTTGCAGGCCGCCGGCGTGCCGCCCGACCCCGCCGCCGGCGTCACGTTGCAGGTCGCGCCGCTGACGCCCGCCCAGCACACGCACGAGCCGTTGACGCAGCTGCCGTACACACACGCCGGCGAGCAGGCCGGCGGCTGCGGTATCGGGAACGGCGCGTCCGCGGAGCTTCGGGGCAGCGCTCCAGGGGCGGCGGCGGAGCCGTTGGCGGCCACGGCCGCCAGCCACGTTCTCAAGGCACGGTACGTGGGTGTGGCAGTGGGCTTCGCCACGATCAGGGCAGCGGCCTCCGGAGTGCCCTTACACTCGTCGGGGGCGTAGGTCTTCGAGTTGGCTCCAGGGGAGTTGGAGCACGGCCTCGCCAGCCTGGCCAAGTCCACGACAAAGTCCCCACCGCCAGTCTGGTTGTGCCAGCGCCAGAGAGAGTCCAGCATGATGTCGTACAGACTGTCGTTCACGCGGGCCTGCCGCAGCACCGACTCCAGGGAAGCCTCGCGGGAGGCGTTCGGCGCCATGGCCTGTATGGTGGCGTTGAAGTCCACCGCCGACGTCCAGTTGATCATGTTGCCTGCGCTCGGGCGGGCATTGGTGCCGCCAGAGGTTGATTGCCAGCAGAGATGGATTGCCCGCAGAGGCTGATTGCCAGCAGGTGACATCAAACATGCAACGGCGCGTGAGTAGTGCGTCGAAGTGCAAAGTCGAGATCCCCTCTACAACTGGCTGGGCGGGTGGGTGCGTGAGCACTTCCGATGAGCTGCCGAGGAAGTAAACGCCGCGGGGACGGACGGAGTGAGGCGCCAGAAGGTTCCGGCAGCTCACCGCGGGAGACAAGAGCTGTGACATACAAGCTTCAGAACTGTCGCAGATGTCGTAGCACTTGAAAACAATGTTGGGAGAGTCCCCAGAGACCCCGAGGCGGCCCACACATTTCCTTGCAGCAGGCACTCATGCCCCTTGATGACATTAAGGACGACAGCCATTCCGCAGAAAGTCGCCTAAGGCACCCCCACCCCCCGCCCTGGAGTAGACCGTCGCTCCGTCCGCCGGCGCGTCTCGGGGTAAGAGCTGCTGCCTCTCCGCAGCAGGCGACCCGCCCTACCTCCCGCTTCCGCTCCCCGCCGCTCCGCGCCGCGCCGGTCGGCAGGGCGTCATCACAACACCCTTTTATGAGGCCAACGCGAGCATTCGATGCGAGATGCGAGGCAGCTGCATGTCATAGATACCTGCAGCTTGACAGTACAGCCCGATCCTGCCCGGATCCTGCCGGGCTCCTGCCTGGATCCTGCCCGGATCCCGCCCGGATCCTGCCCGGATCTCGCCCTGATCCTGTTGCTGCTGCTTCCCACGCGATACCTCTTTTCTCCAACCTTTTCCTTGGCGCCCTATACTAGCTCACCTGGCTGGGCGGCCATGGGCGGGTAGATGATCGACATGGTGCAGGGGAACACCGTGGTGTTCTTGCCGCAGGCGTTCATGGCCCTGTCGTAGTTGGATCGAGCGCCGTACAGCGCGCCCTGCATGTCCGGACCCCCCATGTAGGCCAGCACGTCCACCCCCAGGCTCTTGAGCCATTGGTACGACTTGTAGTATGCCACGTCAGCAGCGATCACGGCTGACCTGCGAGGTACGTACACACGGAAGAATATATAGGCAGTACATGGCCGAGTGTAATATAAGACGGTGAGTTGTCTCCGCCGTTGTGCCCTCACGGGCAGATTTCGTCAATGTACAATATACAATGTACGATGTACGACAGGTGGATCAATCCCTTAGCTAGGGCATTC
Organism: Eudorina sp. 2006-703-Eu-15; assembly: GCA_003117195.1. NCBI lineage: Eukaryota > Viridiplantae > Chlorophyta > Chlorophyceae > Chlamydomonadales > Volvocaceae > Eudorina > Eudorina sp. 2006-703-Eu-15. The sequence continues at coordinate 252,320 of BDSI01000098.1, read as the reverse complement.
ATTTGTCGGACCGTTTGCAGCAGCGCGCAGATCTCCGGATCTCCGGATCTCCAGAAGCGGGGCCTCTTCCGTGCTCGATCGGACCCCCCCGGTGCGAACTCGTTCCCACATGTATCAACAAGAATACGGGACATGCATGCAAGAGGTCATGCATGCCCTGCCTGCTGGCGAAATCCGTCGAATCCACGCCACCTTCACCCCAACAACATCCCATATGTGTTCGTTTTCGAGCCCCATCTGCTTCATTTGAGGCCCAGCCTTGCTTGATGCCCGCCGGGCAGCGAACGATATGCTGCCACCCTCGATCCCCATCTCCTGGCCCCCAAGGAACTGCGTGCCGTACCCACGCGCCGCACGTGCGTGGTGACGTACGTACGTACGTGCGTACGTACGTACCTCAACATCTTCATGACTGTCGCCAGGCTGGGCGCGTTGGGTCGCGCGGCTCCAAAGTAGTTGGGATCGGGCCAGTAGGTGGGGTTCGGGATGCGGGCCCACGCCCAGTACCCGTTGCCGCCGAAGGACCCGGGGAGCGCGTAGGCGTCGATGTAGGACGATATGTTGCCGGCCAGGGCCAGCGTGTTGGCCGGGCTGTGGGCAGAAAGACGACAACAACACGCACGCCCCGGGAGTATGTATCAGTGACAACAGCCTGGTTGTATGCCCCGTGGGGGTAAAAACGTGACAAGCTGACAACAGCCCGGTCGTATGCCCTGGGCGGGGCCACAAGTAGTGAAGATCGCGGCCGGTGGTGCTTGCATGCAGGGGTGCATACGCCACCCCTCAGTCCCCCACTCCCTTTGTCCCTTAATACGCGCCAGGCTCCGGCCTGCGTACTATTTGTCCCTTAATACACGCCAGGCTCCGGCCGGCGTACTATTATTATCATAATTAGTGAAGATAGCGGGACGCGACAGCCGCACGGCGAGCGTGGTGCTTGGACGGCCGAGGGAACCGACCGTGCTTGACCTAATTTATACCTGGCGGTCTTTGGCCGGGAACGGAGGGGCGGGTCCGTCCATTATTTGGTCATCCGCGCACGGCTCCGAATCGCGGCAGATATTCCGATATGGGTGATCGCCAGTCACCGATAGATCTCCTCGCACCTACCCCACACACGCACCAGGGAGCTACCGACCGACACACGCACCGGGGAGCGACCGACCGACACACGCAATGCCGCAGCACGCCCAACGAACGGCGCGGTACAGTACGGTGCGGTACAACACGACATCGATCACCCTGAATCGCGGGGCTGCAACCCGCCGTATTCCAACATCCCCACTTCTTCATTCACTTAATCCGCCCTTTGACATGCATGTGTTCGTGCAGATTTTATCGTTCTTACCTCTGTCCACTCGTGGTCATGACGATGCGGAGCTGGGTTCGACTCCGACCGACGTCCGCCCAAGCCTTCCTCGCCACAGCGCTAATCAGCCGCGTGTTGTTGGAGAGGTGCGAGCTGATCCAGCCCGGCGCGTCCGTGCCGTACTCAACCGTCAACGACAGGTTGGACGATAGGTTGGCTGCAATGTACGACACCAGATTGTAGATGTACGGATCGGATTCGTTGGCGGCCCGCGGAACACTGATCCACATGTTTGCCCGCACGATGTTGGCCAGCTGCACCAGGTGCTCCACCGCAACTCCGTCACCGTCGCGAACCTGTGATGACAGGACGTTGATGTATAATGAATGTGTGACAGGACATCAAAAAATGAATATGATGTATGTCCGCGGACAGGACATGCGAGGGTCCGGGACATTATCATAATTAATATTAATTAATAAATACATGATGTTACATTTGACCCCGCGGACAGGACATGAATGAATGAATGAATGTTACAGCGGACCCCAACGGGATCATCGGTGTATACCAGAGCAAGCCCCAGTAGGCCCCACCGCCAAGGCGGCAGGTCACCTCCACACCACAACGCCGCACCCAAAGAAAACACACCGGGCCATAACCCCAACCAGTCAGACACCGAAGCAAGCAGAGGCGCGCAGCGGGGCAACACTACCAAAGGGATAGGCACAGCAGCGGGCATAATCCCCAGAAGTGGATAAAGCCACGCACAGGGGAGGTCGCCCACACAGGCACCCCATTACCCAGCTACCACCACCTCTGATGAGGCACCCAACGCAGCACCCTCTCGAGGTCTTGGAAGGCCCACGCCTGGCTCGTGACACTGCCCAGCGACCGCTAGTGGGGTAACCCGCATCATAAGAAATAACTTGGCCAAAACACCAAAATGCCATGTGGACATGTGAGGTGCAGGACGGATATCGGGGCGAACAAAAACTTAAGGAACTCGACCCGACCGACCCGACCCGACCCGACCCGACCCGACCCGACCCGACCCGACCCGACCCGACCCGACCCGACCCGACCCGACCCGAAAAAGGGACGATGGATGGAGACCAAGCCGTGATACCGCAACTCGGGTAGGTGGAGTGCATGCATCGAGTCAGAACGGAGCAGGCGCGAACACAAACACATGCGAAGCACACCCCCACACACCACACCACACACCACGACACATCCTCTGTTTCCGTCGCCACCATCGACTATTGCGCTGGACTTCACTTCTCGCGGCTCAGGTATCTTTTACACCACACACCACCATCCGGGCCTGGGCGGTTATGCGTGGGCTTCTTATTAAACACACCAAACGACACCATCCAACACGTACACCAAATCCGGTCAAACACCACCATCAACGGCAAGCGCACGCAAGCACCCCGACTGGTGCTTGTCTGTGCAGGAGACTCGAGCGAAGTAATCAACTAAACACTAGCAAATGTTACCATTAGGTAATCCATATCGATGTTTAGATTTTCCTTTCAGGGCGACCGACCGACCGACCGCGCCGCCGCCCGCCCCAAGCAACCGAAAGCCCCACCCACAGGCACACCCAGCCACCAACAGGCACACCCAGCCACCCAGTCATCACCCAGCCACCCACAGGCACACCCAGCCACCCAGTCATCACCCAGCCACCCACAGGCACACCCAGCCACCCAGTCATCACCCAGCCACCCACAGGCACACCCAGCCACCCAGTCATCACCCAGCCACCCACAGGCACACCCAGCCACCCACAGGCACACCCAGCCACCCACAGGCACACCCAGCCACCCACAGGCACACCCAGCCACCCACAGGCACACCCAGCCACCCACAGGCACACCCAGCCACCCACAGGCACACCCAGCCACCCACAGGCACACCCAGCCACCCACAGGCACACCCAGCCACCCACAGGCACACCCAGCCACCCACAGGCACACCCAGCCACCCAGTCATCAACCAGCGGTCACCTGGGTGCTGTGCGTCGGGGTCGTGCGGCTGCCCCAGTCCCGCGGGGCGCACCGGGGGTTGTTCGGGTCGCCGGACGTCCACATCCACGCCGCGAAACGCAGCAGCGGGATTCCCTGCAGCGACAATCATGCGGGTGGGCGGGTGGATGGGTGGGCTGGTTGGGTGGGCTGGTTGGTTGGGCTGGTTGGTTGGGCTGGTTGGGTGGGCTGGTTGGGTGGATGGGTGGGCTGGTTGGGTGGATGGGTGGGCTGGTTGGGTGGATGGGTGGGCTGGTTGGGTGAGCTGGTTGGGTGGGCTGGTTGGGTGGATGGGTGGGCTGGTTGGGTGGGCTGGTTGGGTGGGCTGGTTGGGTGGGCTGGTTGGGTGGGCTGGTTGGGTGGGCTGGTTGGGTGGGCTGGTTGGGTGGGCTGGTTGGGTGGGCTGGTTGGGTGGGCTGGGTGGAAGTCGCTAGTGAGTCTTGACACGCACCGTTGGGACGTTCACTCTCTAGCTGCTCCCACTCCGTACTCTGGCCCACACGCACAGGTGGCCTCGGGTCCACCTTGTAACGAGAGAAGAGAAGGTGACCTCCCGCGAGAACTAACACCAAACCGTCGTCAGAGCGAGGATTTCCGACACGCCATGAACAAATGGTCACTGCATTGCCGCAAGCCGGGTCCGCAGATAGGGCCCTCTAGGGTGAGCTGCTGGGCAACCTGAGCCCCCTGGGGGCGGTTGGCAGGAGCAGGAGGACGTAGAGCACTGCTTCTAGCCGGGGTCCGCAGATAGGGCCCTCTAGCAGGAGGACGTAGAGCACTGCTTCTAGCCGGGGTCCGCAGAGTCCGCTAGGGTCCTCCGAACTTCTCGAAAGCCTTTGCTGGCCGGTGTCCATTCCTCCACCCAGACCATGTCATTTCCCATTCGCGCCCCCTCCTCCCCCCCCCACCCACACCCGCCTTGTCGGGGGCTGCGCGGCTCCCTGCCTTGTTGCTGTTTTCACGTTTTCCCGTTTCGTTGCAGGCTAACATGGTAACAAGTATGTTGGTGCTTGGTTTGGGTCGGGCGGGCGGGTGTCTTGCTTTTCTAGACACACCTGCGCACCAATCACGCTATGAAAGGAACACGCGCGCGGCATATACACGCACAGCCGGGCCTGTCCCACTTCGGGGACCCCAGCTAATGACCGACCGCACCTGCAGCATGGCCAGGAATTCCGGGTGGAAGGGATTCTGTTGGTAGTTGGTCTCGTTGGCCAACGGTACGATCCGGATGTTGACCACGGGGTTGGTGGTTGAGGAGGACGTGATGCGGACGGTGAGGCCTGTCGGGGCCGCCGCGGGGCGGCGGGGGCCGGCGGGGGGCGGATGGAAGAGGGAGGGGCGCCCGTGAACAAACATACTGCGCATTACTGGCTGGCCCAGGGCTAGATAGGGACCACAGATAACACACCATCTGCTTTGGTCTTACGTTTCTGGTGCACAGAAAAGGAGGCGACACCTTTATTTGCGTGTGTAAGGCGGGGTCGCTAGCTGCCCCCTGCCCTTCGGTATTACCTTTGGTGCTGGGCGTGATGTCCACCACCAACCGCCCAGGGGCCGACGACACGGGCGGCGACGCCGCATCGCCACCAAGCTCCACCGTGCCGTTGCCGTCGTACAGCACCACATAACGATCTGCGTGTACGCACGGCCACGCACGCATTTGAGGTAGGAGGCGCCACCATATACACATGGCGTTGAGCATGTATCGTGTGTGCACCTTCCCCCCCGGCCGTTCCTTAGGCACCACCAGAAAGACCCCCCGCCCCCCCCCCACACACATCGCCTGTTACGCTGGACTTCGCTTCTCGCGGCTCAGTTATCGTTTACACGCACGACGAAGGTATGGTTAGTATTTTGATCCTTGGTTTTGGTCGGGCGGGTCTCTTCTCTAAACACACACAACGACTGCGACACGGCCCCCTCACTCCGTCCCCAAAGTCCGTCGTGACACGCTCCATCTCGTTCCCCCGCCAGCTCACGCCAGGTGGCCACCCGCCCACGAAGCCATACTTCTGGCGAACTCACTCCGCCCGCCTAAACGAGCGCAAGCTCGCCGGCCCCGGACCGCACGAGACCGTTAGAACCCCTCTCCACGCTCCAAGCTACCGGTTCGCTACAGGACGGACGACCGAGGGAGCCCGTTTCGGGTTCGGGTTCGGGTGCGCACGCACGCACCCGCCGTGTAGTACGACCATAAGGCCCTTCCTCCCGGGGAACAGGCTAGGTAGGGTTCGCACGCACGCACCCGCCGTATAGTACGACCATAAGGCCCTTCCTCCCGGGGAACAGGCTGGGTAGGGTTCGCACGCACGCACCCGCCGTGTAGTACGCGCCGTCCTTGCCGATGGTGCAAACCGCCGACCACTGCGTGGTGTTGGAGGTGACGTTGAGGCCTGTGTGTACGGCAAGAGGGAGCGAGGCAGGGCGGGCGTTTTCGAGCAGGGTCAGATCAGTCTACCCAGGCGGGCGGGGGCGGAAGAGGCGGCGGCTGGGACACTGCCGCACTGGGCACGGATGGAAGCACCGCCCCGGGCGCGGCGTCGGGCGCCCGAAGGGGACGCGGGCCCCGCCCGCGTATCGTCCCCCTTGACGTGTGCCGGCGGCGGCCGACCGGGTTCTTGTTGGGGAGGATAGGGCCGTCCTTGCTCTGCAGCCTGCTGATCCGTCGGCAGGGTATATTTCTCCCGACACGGAGGACCGTACGGCGCATACGAACGGCCAGTCCTCAGCTGACTGCATTTGATCGCTCACGTCCTTAATTGCTGGCAAGGCCGGCCTCGGCAACCGAATCAACCCGGCGTGAGGCGATGGAGGAGGGTGTCAGCCTTAGATGCGCCAATCGCTTCGCGCTTCTTATTGTCCAGTATCGATTCGCTCTGTTTCATCTAAAGAAAGAAAACCCAACATTACGGACCGTACTCGTGCGATGCAGAATCCGCTCAAGTCGCCGCCTGCCGGGTATTCCCCCAACTGCTCCTGCCCCTAGCTACCTCTCGGGTATCCGTCCGGCCGAAGCGGCACGTTCTTGGGGTCCAGGTAGCCCCAGGAGTTGTTGGTGCCCGCCGCCCGGGTGCCGTACGCCCAGCCGGAAGAGTGCTGAGGGATGAGGAAAGGAGGGGGAGAAGGAAGCAGGCATTGGCGGCCACAAGGGCTGCGATGATTTCATATCCATGGAACCGACCGATACGTGCATGGAGAGGCGGCAGCCGGTCATGCCGCGAGCGCTACGGGCGTTACTGGGCAGGAATGTGTCACCGAGCCGAATGGCGCCCGTGCATTCCCCCGACATGCGATGTATGATGGGGCGCGGCAAACAATAGTTGAATCCATCTTAATCCATATCCATATAATTCCAAAAACAGTCTTTAAAGCATCGTGGCTGCTGTGCCAACCTTCATCAGGTCGGTGAAGACCAGACTGTTTGCGCTTGCCCACGAGCCGCCGTACTGCAAGGGGGAGACGTCCAGCGGGGGCAGCGCCAAGCCTGCGTTTGACAGGACACAGAAGACACCACATTCCGGGGGGGCATCCATAGGTGGGTGAACGTGTGTGTGGGTGAGGGTTTGACGCGGGTTGGACAGTCCGTATGTCCACCAGTCCAGTCTTTGAAGCGTTCGTAGGTACGGCTGACACGGCGAGAGCACTGAAACGGGAGGATGCCGGGTCATGGGATAACCGCAAGCATGCCATATAACTGTAATTGGTAATTTACCTGTGAGCGCCGCTGATACCGCCCTGACGCTGACGAAGATGAAACATGCCAGGGTAAAGGCCGCAAAACGGCCACGCTTGACTTGGGGCATTGGCGCAAATTCCACACGAAAGATTGTTATTTGAAATATGACACTCCGGAAGTCTCCAAAACTCAGTTGCGCAAGGCTTGCAGCTTCAGGTCAAGCACACAAGTGGGGACAACCACAATGCTTATATATAATTATTAACATCATTGTGCACTGATCATTGTGCGCTGCGCAGTATACAATCGAACCTAGTTAACGGATCGGACCGATGATAAATATTAGAGACGATATGAGTTTTGACAGATCACTAATTCGGGTCGCACTTTGATGACCTTAGGAAAGCTTACACTTGCAACATTACCATTAGGATTTCACCTTCCTGCGCGCTGCCGTAACTCTATACGTAATCATGACATGGACCTATTCCGCCTGAAGTGGATTATCTGAAATCGATGAACACCTTCATACATAAATGTTATGACTATGGTAAGGAAACCAATATGGTGCGTGCAGTAGTATTAGTAATAAACGTCTTTGAACAGTTCCTCGCGTTATGCAGTTCCGTGGTTGTGGGATAAAACCAAACGTGCAAGTTGTTCTAGGTAATTCACAATTGGCAGGTCGTGTGTCGCCCTTCCCTTCGCGTACCCACTTCACAGAGCGAGTAACCCGCTCTGGTCAGTACTCCGACACACAGCAGTTCTGACCTCAAAGTTAGCATGTAGTTTGTATATCGACTGAATCATATACAAGGAACTTGCTGCGTTGCTTCCCGTTCCATGGCCACTGGTTCACAAATGTGCACAAGAAGTGTACTGACTGAATTGCATCGCTTTATGCATATGTAACAGGAGCCTTTGCTGTTGTTGCCGAGCCGAAACCTCCATCTTCTGACATTTGTTGCGAACCAACGACAGTGAAACATTGGCGCCACGCACGGTCGGACACAGCACCCTAGTGGTCGTCATGGACTCCATAACGATGTCGACACCGGTCGGCAGCCTGTCGCAACCTTTGACGCCGCTCGGACTGCTCGGCGGACCTCCCTGCCCGAACTCCCCTGCCTTCCCGACGCACACGCCAACGGCACCAACGCGCCCATCCTTTCCTGGCCCCGCGGCCGAAGAGCCGGGGACCGCCTCCCCGCCGCCCTTGCGCCGATCCGCGCGAACGCGGACGCGCGCATCCGCGCAGCGGGCGCGCAACGGCGCCACGACGGCGCAGAACGACGACGTCGTCGTCGTCACCGGGTCCCTGGCATCACCCGCGGCCGCCCAGGAAGCGGGCAGGAGCCTGCGGTCCAACCCGCCGCAAGCTTCAGCAAAAGCAGCAGCAGCACCAGCAGCAGGCGCCGCCTTGCCTCCCGAAGCCCCACCCGATGCCTCGGCAGTGGCCGTGGGGACCGCCTCGGCCGCCGCCGCCGCCGCCGTCGACGACGACGATGACGGCAGTGGCGCGGGCCGCGCCCATGCGCCACCCCAGCAGAAGCGACCCCGCCGGGGGTCCACCTCCTCGGCGGCGACCTCGGCGGCACCGGCGCGTCGAAGCCCACGCAAGGCCACCGCGCATGACTCCCCAGCGACGGGCGGTGAGGCCGCCGACAAGCGGCGGCTCCAGCAGGCGCCCCCGCTGCCGTCGCAACCCGCAGCAGCGGCGCCGAGGCCCCTTCGCTGCATCGCGGATCTGGAGCTCGCGGTTGCCCACCTGCGGGCACGAGATCCCAGTGAGAGAGCGCGAGACACTTACCCGTTAACGGTATAGCGCATGTGTCTGAATGAACGTACAAGTAGGGCAACAGCTAGCTAGCGCGGGCGCGACAGCACATTGCAATGGTAGTGAGGTTCGGCAGTCGCCAGTAGTAGTGCAGCTGGCGGTCTACCTGACGGACTGCGGCGTGCGGTGCCCGGTGCGGCGGCATGCTTGGCAGCCAAGTACTGCATGCGGTACATACACACAGTGCACACGGCTGGACAGCAGCTCCGCGTTGGGTCACGAGCAACGAACCAAACGACAAACGAACACTATCTCACATCACGGCGGCATATTGTGATTATTGCCCCTCTGCTGCCCTCCGCTCCGCTCCGCTCCTCCATACAGAGCTGGCGCAGCTGATCGACGCCCACGGCCTTCCCCATCCACTCCTGTCACGCGCCGCTGTGGTGGCGGCGGCAGCGGAGGATGCTGCCGCTGTTGGTGGTGGCTCCGCGCTGACGGCGGCGGTGGGCGACAGCACAGCCCTCGTCCGACAAGCAGCAGCAGCAGCAGCAACACCACCAGCACAACCAGCGGGAACAGCAGCAGTAGCAAACATAGCTGCAGCAGCGGCAGCCTCCACACCCAGCAGAACACCACAGGCTGACGACGACCCATCCTTGGGTTGCGGGAAGGGGAGCAGCAGCTGCGCAGCCGCCGCGGCCACTGATTCCGCTGGCGGGTCAGCGGGCGGCGACGGCGGTGGGTATGCCGCCGCAGCGGACAGCGGTCCTTGGGGCGGCAGCAGCAGCAGCAGCGGGCGCCGCAGCGTCTTCGCGGCTCTGGCCAGGTCGGTGGTGTACCAGCAGCTCGCCACCAAGGCGGCATCCGCCATCTGGGGCCGTGTGGTGACTGCGTGCAAGGTGGGTGCGTGGGTGGCTGTGTGGATGGTGGCGTCGCTGGGTAGCTGGCAGTGTGGATGGGTGCGTGGATGGATGGATAGGTGGATGCAGAGGTTTGAGTGGCTGAAAGGGCCATCCTTCCATCGATCCCTCCAAGCCTCCATCCCTCCACCCTCCATCCGTCCAAGCCTGCATCCCTCCATCCCTCCATCCCTCCATCCCTCCAAGCCTGCACCCCTCCATCCCCCCATCCTCCAGGCAACCAGCGGCGACCAGCTGACGCCCCTCCAGGTCCTCGCCGTCCCCGCGGACCAGCTGCGCGCTGCCGGACTCAGCACCCGGAAGCTGGAGTACCTGACGGGCCTGGCGACGGCGTTTGCGGCACGCGGCGACTGGGACGAGCAACTGGCGGGTGCGTACGTATGCACGTGCTGGGGACATTGATTGTAACCGCAGTACGTGCGGCGGTGCTCCTGGGGTAAGTAAATACCGGTACCCCGGCCGTGATGGTTCGTAGCTGGTCTCGATCGACGGCTTCATGAACGTGCTGTTACTGCTGCAGCTGTTGCTGCTGGTGCCGCTCTTGATGCGACTACTGTTGGTTGCGGTAGGTGACCGATTGTGCAACCGTAAAGAAGGGACGGAGTTGGCTGTACGCACGCAGCAGCAGCAGCAGCACCAGCAGCAGCACCAGCACCAGCGCCGCCGCCGCCGCCGCCGCCGCCGCCGCCGCCCACACGTACATAACAAGGAGTGTCCGCACGGATGGAGTACATGGCACGCACGATGGCCATGCGCGTGCACGTGCACAGGGATAGATGTTCAGGCTTCCGCATGCGCCGTCACTGATCCGATCCGCACCAGGGACCTCGGACTTGGGCTTGCTGGTTTCGGAGCTCACGGCTCTCCGCGGCATCGGCACCTGGACGGTCCACATGCTGGCCATGTTCCACTTGGGGCTGCCCGACGTGCTGCCAAGCGGTGACCTGGGTGTACGGCGAGGGCTGCAGCTGCTGCACGGCATGTCGAAGCTGCCGGAGCCCTCCCAGGTCGAGGCGTTGACGGAGGCCTGGCGACCCTACAGGTTCGTACAGGTTCGTACAGGTTCGTACGTGCGCTCAGTCGACCACCCACCGATAATTGCTTGCATTGCATGATAACGTGCAGAAGCTAGCTCGACTTGCTGATTTCGAGTAGGTGGAAGCGCGCAACTCAGCCCAAGCTAGGTGATGATGGTATCCAGCAGTCTTTGTGGAGTCAGGTAGGCTTACACTGAGCGGGCTCGCAATTGTTAAAGGCGACTCACAAGGCCCCGTGGCCAGCTAGGCCAGCCATGACTTCGAGGCCCCGTGGCCGCCAGCCATGACTGTGGGCCCCCCGCGGCCAGCCATAACTGCAGGTCGATGCCGGCAGGTTACTGCCGGCCGGCAGGTTACTGCCGGTTGCGGCCAGCAGGTTACTGCTGGGGAAGGGGATTGACCGTTGTCATGTTCAGGAGGCAGTCTAGGGTCTAGGGCTGAAGGGTTTATTAAACAAACACATTTGTTTTTTATTGCTGGAGTCTTTATTATTAAGGACCTTTAATAATAAGTCCAAGAACCGAAAGGTAGGACTCGCGAGACCGGTGTGCAGGGGGCAGGCCATGTACCACACCCTCCCTCCATCGGCGTCTTATTACTGCCAACGTCATACACAGGAGCAGCAGCAGCAGCAGCTGCTGCCTAGCAGCAGCAGCAGCAGCTGCCTACGTAGCAGCAGCAGCAGCAGCAGCAGAAGCAGCAGCCGACTTGTTAGGCAATACGGGTACTGCAAAACTGCAGTAGTAAGGCAGCTAACACTGCTGTGCTGGCTGTAACGATAGATTTTCTTGGTAGGGGTTGATGAGATGAGGCGCCTACGGGCTATCTGGGCCCATTCGGAACGCCCGATCGGGACTACGGGTCCACCTTGCAACGGTAACATTACCGATTTCATGTCAAGTCCATGCATCCATCCCATTCATCAGGTCGGTGGGCTCCTGGTACATGTGGCGTATCCCGCCGCCTCCACGGATCTCGGGGAGCTCGACGGCGACCAAGAAGAAGGCGCCTCCGGCCATGACTGCGCCTCGGGGACAGAGACCAAGGGCTGTTGGAAACACGCAGCGTCCGTAGGCGGCTTGCGTTTTGGAGGCCGCCGCGGCGGCCGGTGAGGCACCTCCGAGCAGCAGCAGGCAGGAAAGCTAGCAGGGCGGCGGCTGCGTGCGGCGCACGGAGGAGGGAGCACACGCACTGTTGGTATGGGTTCATGCGGTCATTGGTTATACCGAATTGTGGACGGAAGGATCAAGCAGGGTCACACACGTGGTATTGCAAGCATCGACAAGCGACATACACATACTCGCACGCACGCAAAATAAACCGGCAGACTGCGCAGGCAAACTGGGCAAACTTCGTTTCCTGTGCACATTTACTGCCTATGTAATAACGTACGGCGGCGCCGCACGGCGTATTATAATGTGCTCATGCATGTCATTAGTGCGACGCTCCCGTGTACATTCAATATCAGCAAAGCTAGGGAGATAGACCCGGCGGATGAATGAATGAATGAATGTTACAGCGGACCCCAACGGGATCATCGGTGTATACCAGAGCAAGCCCCAGTAGGCCCCACCGCCAAGGCGGCAGGTCACCTCCACACCACAACGCCGCACCCAAAGAAAACACACCGGGCCATAACCCCAACCAGTCAGACACCGAAGCAAGCAGAGGCGCGCAGCGGGGCAACACTACCAAAGGGATAGGCACAGCAGCGGGCATAATCCCCAGAAGTGGATAAAGCCAAGCACAGGGGAGGTCGCCCACACAGGCACCCCATTACCCAGCTACCACCACCTCTGAGGCACCCAACGCAGCACCCTCTCGAGGTCTTGGAAGGCCCACGCCTGGCTCGTGACACTGCCCAGCGACCGCTAGTGGGGTAACCCGCATCATAAGAAATAACTTGGCCAAAACACCAAAATGCCAACGGGAGCCCAACCTCCACCCCAAACTGAGGGTAGGCCCGGTCCCCAACTTGAACCCCGGTTCGGAGAGCCCGACGAAAAACAGACAGAGGGCGGGGAACCCGCGCCTCATCCTTCTTCAGGAGCAGGTCCCGCACATCGCAGGACTCCCCCCGCCACTTTCAAGAAAGGGTGGAAAGGGCCCACTGAGCTCCAACCCCGTCTCGGGAGCCCCAACTGGGCGAACCCGTGAAGGCGCCCCCAAAAGTCAGCGATTGCGCGCCGCTCCCCTTGTTCTGCCAATATCGGTCCCGGCCGGATCGTCTGACCCTGACCAGGTGCTGACCGCCGCAGGGTGGCCGCCATGAATCGGCGACCAGTCTCCATGGCCGCAATCGCGGCCAACACCACCACATCCCAAACAACTTGCTCCACGGGTGGCGGGGGTTCCGCCAGCCAGACCTGCGGCCTCCGTATCCGTGCCCCTAGGCGCGCTTCCAACTGACCCACCACCGCCTGGGCCACTCGGCATGACCAGAAATGGTGCTGTCGGGGTGTCTCTGACCCCCCGCCTTCCGCTGGGTATCCCCCGCATCCACACCGCGTCACCGGCGGATGTGTGTGGCAGCAGTACGAAAGTGGAGGTTGCATGATGAGCGGTCACGTGCTGGCTGGCTTGGTGAATGTCCAGAGGCAGCGTTCTCAGAAATATTTACGGGCAAATCTCTGGACAATTAAATTGTCCAATAACCTGCGAACTTTGGAATTTTATTTGATGCTGTACATAGCGAACCGGTAACTTACCGTGCCAACTATTTTATTTCCAGACTGCGAAAAAGGCCTGGAATTCTGCAGGCGCAGGACGATCCTGCATCGCACATCTGCCTGCTGTCGCCAAACCACACTCGGAGGCCGTGTCCCCGCAGACTCGTGGTTACCCTCCCATGTGCCTCCGCGATCGACGCCGGGAAAGCTAGCGTGCTTCAGGCTACTACACCGACCCTTGAAGACTGAGCTCGCTGTTCGTCTCTTGGCACAGGTGGACGAGTCCCATTACCGCACCCGCCACACCGTGATGCCTGCCAATTGTGCGTCACATATAAGGAGCCTCCGAAGTTGGACTGTACGGCAAATGCACGATGATATTTATAATCACCATCAACTCTGGCGTGTCACATTGCTGCTACCGCAGCTCAACGCTCTCCGGCCTAGCCAGATACGCAAGCAAGGTGAACCACGACCGCCCGTATTTCGCCTCTGCCCGGACGGCGATAGCTCAGCCGGACATGAAGCGATCTCTCCGAATCGCAATAGATCAATTTTAGATAAGCGAGACCATGACTACCTTATACTTCTTGACCTCCCTTTCCATTGGCGATAGAAAGCTTTTCGTACTGCCATTCAATGTGGTCGCGACCTTCATGTCGAGCGGCCAACAATATAGAATGCGCAATCGGTGAACAAGATGCTTCTTAAAATTACAATTATGACAAGCAGACTGCGTTCATTGGTGACAACAGTATGTGTACAGACAACAGTTCATAGCAATTTGCAGCGCTTTACGAAATTCAGTTTATTGATACAAACACATTCTGCAGATTTGAAGAAGTGTAAGGCATTCATGCGCACTTTTGCTTTCCTACGAACTTCAACATCGATCGAGTGAAGGTTGACCCGAGTCAACGTTTAAGTTCTTCACTTATAAACGGCTTTACTGAGATTGGATATAAAAAACGTTGGTGAGTTTCGTGGAATTTATCCGAGTTTGCTGAAATTGGTGCATTTCGACGCACGTCCGCTGCACAAATATTGAAATATCCGTGCTGCGCTCAAGCTCAAGCAATCCTTTTGACAACAGGATTTTCTGATTATGTATATAATCCATATGATGAACTACCGGTATTTTGTCTGCGCGAGTGGTTCCGCGTCCGTTGTCCATTGTCAGGAAAATCTTCACTGTTCCTTTTCCCTATGCAGATTAACAAGTCAATGTTTTGAATTTTGAAACTATACCTGCGGGGAGCAAAAATAGGCTTTCCTAACGCGAACGACCGGGAGTGTGCGGCGAGCCTGCAAGCCTGAAGAGTGAAATTCTGTTAGGCAGGTGGGATACATGGTGGGGTGGCCAAAGTGGGCTGTTCGAGTGGCTGGGCAGGTAGGTGATCATGCCGGGCGAGCAGGCTTCGGAACTCGGGTGGCATTGTCCACAATAACATCATTACGCCTCACAAATCCTAGCGTGGAGTACGGGGTAGTTGGGTGGGTACACAGGTTAGTTATCATAAGGGCGGGTGGGTAAGTATGGAGGACGACCTAGGAAGCCTTGAAGCAGATGGGAGGCGTCCTGCAGCTAGATAGCTAGCAGTCAGAATGTTAAACACGCAGACAGGGAGGCAGGAAGCCCAACTAATCAGACGGAACTGGGCAGTGTGCTGATGCTAGTATTGTGTTGGGTGGCAGGGCGCCTACAGGGGGCAGGGGCTTACGCACCTATTTCAGGTGGGATTGGCAAGCTGACATGTGGTTGGACAAGATGTGCATGGCTGTAACATCCTTAATAATAATGGCTGAGTTGCACATCCATGCCCTCATCATCCATGACTGCTGCCTGCCCTCTTCAGGTGGGCCATCACTCTAGTAGTGACCTGGAGTGGCCTGCTGGCGGCTGGGGCTGTGGACTGTGGCCTGCTGGATGGAGCTAGCGGCTTTACTCAGGAGAGTAATAATGGCAGGTGAGTGGGTTTGCGGGCGGATAGCATGCCTTGATGGGAGGGCTGCTGGAGATGGGTGGACGGAGCGGCCGGCCAGGCTGCGCAGCTAGAAAGTTGGTTTTGTGCGATGCACGCAGGGCGATGGGTGAGCAGAGCGGCGGATGGTCAGGCGGGGTGTAGATCGGTAGGCGGTATAGCGGGGTCGGTATAAGAGCAGATCGGTAGGCGGGGTGTGCTAGCGTCAATGTGGCAATATCAACCATCCACCGATGGTGAAATCCGATTCGTGAAAATTTGTGCACTTTTTGTGCACTTTTAAACATAGGTAAAGCAGGGTTATTAGTTGCACAAGCTGGCGGGGCTGGTTTGCAATGCCGGAGTAGCGAGCGTGACAAATACACACGCAGCAGGCGAATGACGTAAATGACGGCGGGGGCGCGAGCAAGTGAGGACACACGCCATCCAATCACCAACAGGTTCTGCCGTCATAATAATGCGCCCTTTGTTCAGAGCGCAGCAGGCTTTTACACTTATGATATAACCAACACTAGTAGTAAGTAAGCGTTACTAGGTGGACCCGAGTCCCGACCGGGTGTCCCGACCGGGTGTTCCAAAGGGCCCAGATAGCTCGTAGGCGCCACATCGCATCAACCATACATTACTGTTCGATCGATCTATAACTTTAGTGCGCCAATAATCGTGGTTGCGTCGCGCCGAGTTGATCGCCGCCATGCATATAATAATTTATGTATAATACTAAGAGCATACCACGTACAGCCTACATGCTACTGGCGGTTGACCGACCCCCAGAAGCTCCGTCCGGAATGAACATACAGCAGTGCGACATCAACATAAATTTTGTGGGCGAGGTTACGGCCTGGAGAAACGACCAGACACTGCTCGCCGATCTAACTGATCGCGATTTGCAGCGACATCGATGAACACCGTTAGGCAAGGAGTGAACTATCAATTGTGCGCATAACACACAGTTTTAGGGCAAATTGTATCAGAAGAACAAAAGTTACACAACGAGCAGCAACAGTGGATCACCACATTCCAGAAATAAACCCAAGTACACTCACGGCGCCGCCGCCGTCTGCTTGCTTTCACTCAAGCAACGCGATGGTAAAGTATTATACGCCGATCTGTGGCGTAATCTACTGCACGGACGATGACTAGATTGGAATCATAGATCTCAGCTGCCGGCCTTGCAGTCGTCGGCGGCCTGCTGTTGCCGGCGGCTTGACATTCGCTATGGCGGCATCATCATTATCATCGGCCACGATGGCAGCCCGCTGCGCCGCCTTGTCCTTGTTAGCAGCTGTTGCTTTAGCAGCCGCCTTCTCGTCGACCAAGGCGAAGACGGGGTCAGTGGTTACTCCGGCCGTTGCGGGCAATGTAGGCGTACCTGGGACAAGGGTGTGGAAAATTAGGAAAATTCGTGCATGGATGCAGTTAGCTAGTAGTAAGTCAACAATGAAGCAAGCGTGGTCCGGATGGAGGTGTCATGCATGTGTATCACGTGCGTGCGTGTCACCGATAGCGACTGAACGTGTCCAACGACATACCGTAGCTGGCCAGCGGTGCAGATAAAGACCACATGCCGTGCGTACTATACAACTCGGACACTTAATTTAGCAATATGCGCAACCGTGGCAGTGGTTATTTATTTCGCGCGACTCCTAGTCATTTTTCCGGAATAGTTAAATATTTGTGTGCGACGATGCCCTGGAGGTACGGGAATTACTCTACCGGCACTCAAAGACCAATATATACATGCGTGGCCGGAGTAGTCGAAGGGGCGCGCGCGCAGGTAGCGCAGATACATCCATTGATCATATATATAATATAAGATATTTTACGATTATATAATAAATTATGTGTAAATTAAGTATTATTATATATTATATTATATATAAGGATTATATATAATATGTCGATATCATT